>SKCR01011553.1:0-71069 GCA_019454045.1 Zanthoxylum bungeanum | reverse complement strand
GCCAAAAGCAAAAGATGCTTTCCAACCACTTGTATCAACTATTCACATCAACTTTAAGTCATATCAACTTTAAGTCATATCAAATTTAATAAAGTGACATGTCATTCAATCAATCAATCACATCAATCAATCACATCACTCAAAGTGACATTTGATTTGACGCTTGATGTGACGAATGATTTGACGCTTGATGTGACTTGCGTCGCAGCACTCGAATTCGAAATACGAATGCGCTCGCAATCACACTCGGGCTCGGGTTCGCTAATTCCAAATTAATGATTTTTCCGTCGCGTCGTAATTAAATGATTACGCCTAGCGAATTCACTATTCACGTCGCTAACGAATTAATTCTAAATTAATTCGTTCGCCTGAATTAAAATCTAATTTTAATTCCGCGTCGAAATCTAATTTCATTTAATATATCGAATATATAATTTAATCGATTAATTCTGAATTAATCGTTATCTCTCTCTAGACGATATTTTATCCTAGATAAAATATCTCCGTAATTAATCTTAGATTAATTTTCTCTCTCTTCTATATAATCCCAGATTATTCAAGAGTGCGAGTTGTGCGTCATCGGTGGATTATCGGGAAGCGACCCATGAGATCCCCGGATAAGTTGGCAGTAAATACGGTTGTCGGAGTATCCGAATCACGTACGTACCAAGTACTACGTTCTACCGATTTACGAGACAAGGTCGACTCCTAGCAAAGCACCAAGTCTTCCCAATTCTCTGGACATATCCATTTAAGAATATTAAGATCTGTATCAAGCGTAGTGTACGATTGTATTGTGCATATCGGCCCAGTATCGGATAGTCACGTGCTAGGCCTGGGGCTGGATAAGTGTCTGCCCCGTACGAAGCACATGTCGGATGTCTGGTAACTAGTCTCTATAATCGGATATACATGACCTTGTCATAATATCCCGATGGCCGCGCAGCACTTAAGAGCACTAATACCGTATCCTGCGTGACATCATCTCCACTATGACTGGAGTGATACTTCCGTCTTGACATCACATCCAATACACTACGACTCTCTGATAACCCTAGAAGTGGTGTACGCAGAACCGGTTAAAGCCTGTACCACCAAGACCAAAGTCTATCGATTATCGTAAGTATTAGCGATGTAAGTCTCAGGTTAAGACTATACACACCTACCTTGATTTCGGCCTCCCATAGACACATAGTCATAATACCAATGGGATTCCGAAGGGTCTATCCAGAGCAAAGCTGTTTCCCGTACCATCGGTGAAACACGACCTCCTATCGCACTTGCATAAGTATCCAATACTTATATATATGAGAACTATGTCGTTGTGCCCTCACAACGCACACAAGTGCAATACTAGCCTATTCCGCATTATCGATGTCCAGTCTCGATAATACTCCGGCTAGGGATATTTAATGATTAATCCTTCGGGGACTGATACTGTCTCATATCATTCTCAGTCCAGGAACTAATCATAGGGACCTCTCTTCATTTATATATCTATGGCGATCTAATCACAAATGATGAGAGTGCAATTTCCTTGTCACATAGTTAATTTGCTACAACAACACAATGATATGTGCAAATAGTGACGCTATGGGTCATTTTGTCCAACAATCCGAGTTATTAAGTCTGTAAGGGTGTTTTAACACCTAGTGCCCTAAAACCAACTGGTTTGGGAGTCACTGGCCAAAAGCTCGCTACATGGATCAAAGATGCTACAAAAATATATATATCTGAAATCTGAGTAATTAAGTTCGAAGGGGTGTCTTAACACCTGGTGCCCTAAAGCCAACTGGTTTGGGAGCCACCGACCCAACACTCGTTACATAGATGGAAGATATTGTATAAAAATAAAATAAAAAATATCAAAGAAAAAATCAGAAAAATGAGAAAAATTATTCCATTGCTATAAAAAGGTGTGAAATCTGATAGAACTGTAGGACAAAAATATTACTCTATTATCAACTGCACTTATGACTGTTGTGGGCAAAAATAAGTTGTTTAATATTTTGTTAGGCTATGTATATGAAGAATGATAAAAATAATCGGAGAATTTACTTATTCGGTAATTTAGAATGAAACAAAACAACTAGTAACTTGGAGTAGAAGTTTCACCTGATTAGTCACTAACATCTTTATTTTCTTTTCGCTTGTCTTTTTGCTTTTTTGTGCATTAGTTTTATTACTTTTTTACTTTTGTAAAATGTTTGTGGGTATCATTGCTGTAAACCCTCACGAAATTACAACTTGTCCACTAAGGACACCTAGGGGTTTAAAGGCTTGTTGCATATGCTAAATGCAACCGTCATCCCTACGAAAGTGGCTTAGTTAATTTATTTATGTTATTTTTTTCTATGTTTTGCTCGAGGACTAGCAAAATGTTAGGTTTGGGGGTGTGATGAGTGGTATTTATATCACTATTTCCCACTCATTTAACCTAATATTTTGAATAATTTCTTGAGTTTTGTGAACGTTTTGATGTGTTTTGTATTATTTTGTAGATAAATAAAGTTTCAGGACATTCTGGAGGTGATTTGGGCCAAAACAGTGAAAATTGGACAAAAATGACATTTTAGTAAATTGTCAGCGTCGCGACGCCAAGACCTTCCGCATCGCGACGCCTAAAATGCGCCGAACAGTGCTAACGTGCGCCGGTCCACAAATCAGAATCTGAGAAAAGTTTGACTTTGTTAAAATACGCCGTGCCACGTGTCACCATCACAGTCGATCTGCTAACAAGCGCCATGCCACGTGTCAACATCCTACGGTGCCGACAGTCATCATCGCCACGTGTGCCACATGTCATCCTACGTGTCTCCATGTCATCAGCCACGTCAGCAAGTCAACAGGTCAACATTGCCATGTGTCGTGCCACATCATCATCAGCCAATCAGGAAGTGCCACGTGTCGCAATTCTATGGTGCCGACAGTCTCTTTCCCATGTGTCGCCACGTCGTCACCACGTCACCGCCACGTCATTGCCACGTCAGCATCAATAATTGAGTATCTAATCCTTATCTGACACGTGGCGGATAAGAATCTCAGTGACCAATCAGAAGCCGCCACGTGTCACAATAATTGAAGCCCAACCACAGCGCCACGTGTCACCTTATCAGCTTATCCAGAATCTTCAAACCGGCGAACCAGAGCGTGCCACGTCGACAAATCTGGCGTAGCGACGCTGAGGGCCCTGGCGTCGCGACGCTGGAAGCCTACCGAGGCCTATAAATTGAGCTCGAGATTTCAGAATTGAGGGCACCACTCTCTCTCTTATATTCTTTCTAAAGAGAGAGTTTCTCTCTCTAGATTCTTTTAGTTTTTAGTTTTTTAGTTTTTAATTTTTAGTTTTGTAAATAATTTTAATTACGTTTTGTAATAATAGTAATTTAATTTTTACTTTTTACTTTTTACAGTTTTTACTATTTACCATGAGGAGGTAACTTCCCCAGCTAGGGTGAAAGGTAATTTTTTTACTGTTACTATTTAGATTAATCTCCCTAAAAATAATATATTCACTATTTAAAATATTGACTTAAAAAGGATACCGCCAGATTGGTCGGTTGTAATTCATTTTAATCTGGTTTAAACCTGACTAATAAAGGATACCGCCAGATTGGTCGGTTGGTAATTTAATTTTGGTTCCGCCTTTATGGCTTGTTGGACTTAATTTGACTTAATCAGGATACCGCCTATATGGTCGGTTGGTAATATTATCATAAGTTTATATATTATTTTATGGGAGATATCTAAATTAGTAGTAGTAAAAGTAATTCTTTTACCTTAGCATTTTATTTTATTTTACTTTTCAGTTTTACTTTATGTCTTTTACTTTTCAGTATTTTTACTTTATGTCTTTTACTTTTAAGTTGTTACTAGCCCTAGTTATGTGTTAGTTATCTGGGGTTGTGATGAATTCTAATATCACCGGTTTATAAGGGGTTATTTTATAGTTTGGGTAATTTAAAGGCTTACTTATTAAGTCTTAAGCTTAATGCTTCTTGTTGTCTGATCACCAATAAGATTGATGTGGTAAATCTAAAATGAACTAGACATAGGGATTTTAGGTTTCAGCCTTAGACTTAATAGCCCACGATCTTCCTTGAGGATAGATAACCCTTTAATAGATTTCCTTACATGATAGGAATATACCTGTCGGGCGGGGGTAGCCATAATTGGAACTTAAACTTAATGAATCCAGATAATTTGGTTGACATAGACATATGGTTCAATTGGGTTAAACTGGGTATTTGCGTCTGACCATCGACATAGGCTTTTGCATAATTTAGTGTTTCAGGTTAGTAAACTGATTTATTACACAAACATAAAATAATCACTTCATCTTTTAAAAGATATTAGAATGATTCACACCCTAGATCTTTGTGTCTTTTGTTATTTTCCTTAGTATTTTCTTTTGTCTTATTTATTTATTTATTTATTTTGCAAAACTACAATCAACCAAATCAACCAAGCAATCATTCTCTTATCCCTCAATTAGATATCTGTAAATAAATAGATTCATTAATTAATAACAACAGTAGGAATTAAGTCCTCGTGGGATCGATATTTTTATACTACTTGAACGATATGTGCGCTTACGTTATACGTGTGTGTTTACGCCGGTCAACGTGAACATACAAAGGAGAACTAGGGGTTTTTGCTGCAAAATCTCCATTGCTGGCACATCAAGGAGTCATTCAAATGTGTTAGGGAAACCTATCCATGAGTTTGGAATCTCATTCACAAAGCTTGGAAGCACAACATACATCAAATAAAGCTTGGAGCAACAACCATGGTGGCAAAGTTTTGAACTTCTACTCTACATCCAACCGAGCATTGTAAGTATTTTCCGCTATATTCTTTGCGTATTCACACATTTCATATGCTTAATTGATTTTGGTTAGACCTAGAAAACCCAACAGGTATTTCTTCGCTTCATCGGAGGAAATTATGATTCCTATCGATAATCTATAATCGATAAACTTAATTAGAATATAAGGTGTGAAATATGTTTCTCAATTAGACTAAGCTTCTCAATTTAAATAATCTATAAACACCACATGATGCATTATGCTTGTGACATGTCATAATGCGTGTATATATGCCGACACGAAACCCTTAGGGTGGCCTCTAACATCTTAAGTTGAGATTGAAATGAAATGAAATTGTTTCTGCCATGCGTCGCGACGCCATGTCTGGTGCATCACGATGCCAATGCAAACAGACCCATGTAGAGAGCATTTTCTGTTTCACGTCACGATGCCAAACGCTACATGCCGCGATGCTTACCTGATCAGACCCGAGGCAAACAGCTTATGCTCGTTACATGTCGTGACACTAGGTGTTGAGCATCTCGGCGCTAGCCTGATTTCAGGGCTTAACATCAATCTTCCATTGTCACTGCCCAAGGAAATTCCAACACTCCCACTTTACAACCTTCACACGAAATACTTCTTTAAATTTAAACACTTATACATGCTATATCAACACACCATCATCAAGACAAACCTCTAACCTCATAAACTTTAATTTAGCTCAACCTCTAAGATTTCCGTAAATTTGGACATTTCTCAATACAATAAGTTTCCTAGTTCATTATCCACCTAAATGCAATCCCTAGTATGCCAATAACACTAGTATATCATCATTTCTTCAAAACTCCATAATTCAAGTTTTGGGTCAAAATTTCCTTACCTCAACTCATTTGATTTTCTTCACCAATCAAGCCTTCTAAGCTTGCTATTCCTCTTCCTAGCTTGTTGTCAATTGATTTGTATTTGATTCTTCTTTATTTGGGTGAGAAAATGGCTTCCCTTATTCTTTTCCCTTCTTTCTTCTTTCTTTTCATGTTTTCTATTCTTTTCAAATATTATGGGTGAATGAATAGTGTTTCTTTTTATACTAGGGGCTGAATATTTAATTATTAAATTAAAAAAATCAGAACTTTTGAGAATTATCTTGATTAGTCATCAAATACTATTCATCTGAATTTTTGACTTGTATTTTTTACATTGTTTAGTTCCGAATTTGGGAAATCATTCAGCACGAAAGTTGTAGGTCTCGATCCTAAATTTCTGATGATATAAGATTAATAAAAATCGGAGGTCGTATGAAAATGTTATGTCCCAAATACTAAGGGCTGTACAAAGTAGTACAAAAAATAAATTTCCTATCGGAACTACAAAGGATTTATTAGAATGTCTGTAAATCAATTTCACAAACACATAGGCACTTAAACATAATTTATATTATGTATTATGATATCTATAACATAGTAGTCGTCGAAATTTATGAGGTGTTACACTATTACGAATAGACTGATAAATATTCATAATGATTATGAATAAATTATTCATTAGAGAATCAATGGTACTTAAGATAAAAATAATTAGAGGGGTATAACAGACATTATGACCCAGCTCTAATTATGAGATACTCGTAAATGGCCAATCCGTATTTAATGACTATAACAGACATTAATAAGTGTATTTGGCTTGATTTAATTAGATTAAATCAAAGTGGAAGACATTCAACTAATCTAATGATTAAACTCTGTCTTGATTTAATTGGATTAAATCAAAGTGGTAGACAAAAGTGATTAGTTACACCTAATTATATATATTTGGAAAAATTGGTTAAGCCCATATAAAAGTTGATTAGAACTACTATTAATTAAAAATTGCATAAGTTTTGCAATAAAAGGCAAGCTTGAGAAAATTTTTAATCAAAGGCAATGTAAGCTAAAACAAGCATTAAACAAAAGAAAGAAATATTAGCCTAAATAAAGTTTTTGTGGGAGAAGCTTTGGAAGTTCTCTATAACAACAAGGAGAAGAAGATTGGATCTTCATATTAAGCTTGCTAGCTTTGGAAGTTCTCTACAACAACAAGAAGAAGAAGATTGGATCTTCGAATCAAGCTTGCTAGCTTAGGAAGTTCTCTATAATATTTCAACAACGAGAAGAAGATTGGATCTTGGAATCAAGATTGCTAGGTAAGTTTGATCTTCTCTAAAGTTATGTTTTTTTATTAGTGAGTTGTTATCATTAATCAAACATATAGTGGTGTATTATGTATTGGATACATAATAACATAGCTTGATATTGAAATTAAGCTAAAGAATTTGGTATGGATACTTTGGAAGCATAAACACAATATGCTAGTAATTGGGTCAAAATGTTCATGTTGGACATGTAACATAAAATTAGAGTTTTGAAATCTAGATGATATCTTGGAGCTATGGCTAATATTCTAGAATCACTTGACCACATTTGAGTGACCTAGAATTGTTCATGAGTCAATTTTTTTATGGGATTCTATTTTTGTTTATGTTTCGATTCAAAGAAATACATATATGTATTTTGAATATTTAGAATACATGTATGTTTGTTGTATAACGTGTGTTGATGTTGATTTTTATGTTAAAATTGGATTTTAATTATATTGAAGTGTTTGGAGAAAATTGGAAGTGTTTTGGATTGGATTCAAGGTAAATTTACTCACTGCTAATATTTTACACATGACAGCGTCACGACTCTGATCTCTAGCATCGCGCACTCACCTCTCAGAGCGGTAGGTGCGCGTCGTGACACCGAGCATTCATAGATTGGGCGTTGCGACTCCCAAGTCTGCACGTCGCGACACATCAATAGTTGTTGCTTATGAGCGCTGAAACTTCATTTTCTCCGTTCCAGAGTTTCCAGACTTCGATTCTACTCCGGGTTTTTCCTACAACCTCACAACGGAATATAGTATTCCATAAAATAATAAGAAAATACACCCATGTCTGATATCCATGGGTTTTCCGCTGCGAGGGGCATCGATGCGACCCTAGGGATTCCCCAACCGCCTTAACAGAATGGTATCAGAGCAGGTCTTAACCACACAACACATGTTGCATATTTGACATGTATTTGAATCTATGCCTATATAATTTTAATTTAATTATGCATGAGTCATATAAGATATGCATTGCATGTTTTTAGTTAAAAATTTTATTTTGACCCAAACATGTTAATGACCTAATTGTCATAAATCTCCCGTGATTAGATGATTACTTTATTTTCAGTAGTAGTATTAATAATATTGGAGCATTATAGAATGGTTCATCTTGTAATTACGAAGATGAATGAGTTATTATTACTTATGTCCAATATCGTCATTGTTGTGAGGATATAAGTGCTCGAAACATAGGTCGCTCCGGTAAAATACTAGATGTAGCGTGTGAGTTGACTTAGTCACCCAATACTATCATTATTGTGAGGGTGCACTTACGAAGCTCATTAGTACACATTGATAAGTATACACCTGAAACACGTCTTAATCCAATACCGTCATTATTGTAAGGATAAAAAAATGGTCCAGGATCAAACTTAGGAGTCACATGAATGCGATTGACCTTTGAGGTCTACATAATTAGCTTATGAAGGCCAATACCGTCATTATTGTGAGGCTGGAGAAATGTCATGGGATCCACTTCCCGTTATGAAATTTTGATTGCCAAATTTCTATTTTTCCATTAAGGGAGATTGCGAAATTACGTAAAGTAGTGAGAGTGCACTAATAAATTTAAAATCCATAATCGTATTAGTATTTTTATATTAAAATAAAGATAGTCTGCTAGTATTTAATTTTTATCTTGTAGCCGGCTGTCGTAAATCCATTAGCGCGACTTTTGAATTCTAATAAATTAAAAGGAGTCAAGAAGTATTTTGAATGGGAAATGAACATCCGCCTTATCTTGGAGTCAGAAAAGTTGATCTATGTGACAATCAATCCATTGCTTGTTGAAATCGATCTTGATTATACTCCCGAAAAGCGAGGGACTCTTGAAAAAAAGGAAGGATGATAACCTAAGTGTGAAATCTTATATTTTAGGATCGATGGTTCTAGATTTGCTAAGACAGTACATCGACGTACCTGCTGCTTGGAGCATTATGAGAACACTCAAGGAGTTATTCGAAGTAAATTAAGAAATTGAAATATATCGGAGGTCAAAGGAATTATTCCGTTCTACGCTCAAGGATAGACGAGCGATCAACATTCATATTTTGAATATGATCGACCAGATCCGATATTTGGAATGACATGGCATTATGATCAATGAACGGCTAGGCCGGAATTTGATTACATCTTCTTTGCCTAGTACTTATGTTGGTTTTATGTTAAACTTTCATATGCATTCGATGCAGGCCAATTAAGAAGAATTTCATAATGTTTTACGTATGGTGGAATATGATTTGAAAAAAGGCAATCCCACTTTATACCAATATGGTGGAGCAAGCTCTTCAAAGACTTCTAGAGAGTCAAAGAAAATCAAAATGGGAAAGAAGAAGATATCAAAGAGAAACTCCAAGAAGCACATAGCTACAAGATCACATGTAGCTCGTGATGTATGTCTATATTACAAGATGTCTGGACACTGGAAGAAAAATTATCTAGAGCTAAAAGGAAAGGCAGGACCCTAAGGTACGCTTTGTATTTTTCCTATTATTAAGATCTCATTAGCCTTATAAGAAAATAATGGATGAGTGTTAGACACTGGCAGTCCCACTCATATTTGCAACTCCATGCAGGTCATTAGGGTTAAAAAAGGTTGAACAAAGGGGAAATCCATTTTAGAGTTGGGAATGCCGAGACATTCGATGTCAAGGCCATAAGAACAGTTGTTCTAGATCTCCCCAATGGATGTCAATTAATTTTACATGACTGTTTTTATGTTCCCTCTCTTACCAGACAAATAACATCGTTACCGATATTGGATAAATAGAGATATAAAATAAATATTAAAGATAATGGTTTATGTTTATATGATAAAGACAACTATTTGATATGTGAATGTTCTTCTAACGGACATTATGTTTTGGAAAAATATCGAGATGTCTTTAATATAGAGGAAAATATAAGTAAGAGATCTGAATTAAATAATATTGAATTATGACATATGAGATTGGGCCACATATGTGTTAGACGTTTATCAAAAGTTGTTAAGAATGGTTTGATTGAAGATCTTACCTTAGATCCTTATCCGAATTGTGAATCATGTATCTAAGGGAAAATGACAAAGGCTTTATTTCTTGGTGTTGGACGTCGTGCTGAACATTTATTGGAGCTAGTACATAGCGATGTGTGTGGTCCATTAAATCATGTCGCTCATGATGGTTGAACATATTTTGTGACTTTCGCGGATGATAAGTCAAGATATGGATATGTCTATATGATGAGACATAAATCAAAAATATTTGAAAAGTTCAAAATATTCTGAAACTAAGTAGAAAAACAAACCAAGAAATTCATCAAGCGTATTCGATCAGATCGGGGCTGTGAATTCATGAACGACGAATTCAGAAGTTATTGAAGAGAGAATGAGATTCTCACTCAATATAGCCCACCAGAAACTCCTCAAAAAAATAATTTGTCTAAGCGGAGAAATTATACTTTATTGAATATGGTGTGATCTATGATGAGCTATACAGGTATTCCATATTATCTTTAGGGTTATGCCTTACTTACTGATGCCCATATACTTAATAGTGGTCCATCGAAAGCCATTTCTACAACCTCATATCAGATATGGTTCGGTAGAAATCCAAATCTTAGATATTTAAATATTTGGGGTTGTCCTGCATACGTTAGAGTTGCACAGTGGGATAAATTAGCACCCAGAGGGTATAAATATAAGTTCGTTGGAAATCCTATAAATTCTTTGGGATATCAATTCTACGATTCTGAGCAGCGAAATGTATTTGTTGCTGGTTTTCCCACTTTTATTGAAAATGAATTTTTGAGAGAAAGTGAGAATTGTAGAAAGATTGAACTCAATGAGTTTTATCCCAACATTGAGGTACCTGAGTTTGAACCAGAGATCTAATTAGGTGAAGGATCTACAACACATGTTATATATATGTCAAATAAAATATCAAGGCCTCCAGAGAGACTGTTTTTAACGTCTAATGTGAGCCTTGATGTTATCCTCTTGGAGGAAACAGATTCAATACGTATAAACAAGCGATATTGGATATCGATTCTGGAAAATGGCAGGAACCAATGAAGTCCGAGATGGATGCTATGCATGACAATCAAGTCTGGGACTTGGTTGAACTTCCTAAAGGAGTTAAACCTATAGGTTGTAAATGGGTTTATAAAAGGAAGCGAGGGCCTGATGGAAATGTGGAAACTTTTAAGGCCCGACTGGTAGCGAAAGGTTATACTCAATGTCATAGGATTGACTATGAGGAAACATTTTCACCAGTACCCATCCTAAATTCCATTAAGATTATTTTAGCCATTGCTGCATATCACGATTATGAGATATGACATATGGATATGAAAATCGCGTTCCTAAATGGATTTCTCAAAGAGGATATCTATATAGAACAACCAGAAGGTTTCGTATCCAGTGAGACTTCAAACTTGGTTTGCAAGCTCAAGAAGTCTATTTATGGACTTAAACAGACATCTTGAAGTCGAAATCGTTGTTTTGATGAGATAATCATATTATCTGGAATGAGGAAAAACCATGTGTTTATAAGAAAGTTAGTGGGAGCATGATAGTATTCCTTGTATTGTACGTAAATGATATCCTTATCATTGGGAATGTATAGGATTGATGTAAAATGTGAAAGTCTACCTTCGTAAAAACTTCTCTATGAAAGACATGGGTGAAGCTTCCTGTATACTGGATATAAGCTCTACAGGGATAGAGTTAGGAAGCTTATAGGGTTGTCGCAATCCACACACATAGATAAAATTTTAGAAATGTCCGATTTTATAAACCGTAAGGCAGTAAATGTACCTTTCCGATACATAATACATCTTTCGAAAAAAAATAGAACCTCAGACTTAGGAAGATAGAGTTATAATGTCTAACTTATCATATGCTTATTGTATTGAAAGCATTATGTATGTTATGCTATGTACGAGACCTGACATCAGTTTCGGCGTCAGTGTGACTAGCTGATATCAATCTGATCCTGATAATGATCATTGGACAGTTGTGAAATATATCCTTAAATATCTTAAGGGTACAAAGGATAAGTTTCTCATATATGGAGAAGATGAGCTACACGTTAAGGGTTATACAGACTCCAACTTCCTGGGAGATCCGAATGATAGAAAGTCTACATCCAGATACATATTATCCTTAATGGTGGTGCGGTTAGTTGACGATGTTCAAAGCAAGGCTCAACAGTTGATTCCACCACTGAGGCAGAATTTATAGCGGTTTCAGAAGCTGCTAAAGAAGCTGTTTGGATTAGAAATTTTATCACAGAACTTGGCAATTTACCTACTATTGAGGATCCGATCCCGTTTTACTATGATAATAGTGGAGCCATTGTGCAGGCTAAGGATCCGAGAGCGCATTCCAAATCTAAACACGTTGAAAAGAAATATCGTGTGATTAGAGAAATCATTGATTGAAAAGACATATTGGTCTTCAAGATTCAATGACAAGACAACATAGCAAATCGACTTAATATGTCCTTACCTCAAAATTTATTCGATAAACATGTGGAAGAGATGAGACTTTGGTATTATCCGGATTGATACTAAGCAAATTGGAGTTTTTTGGAGTTGGTGCTTGGAGCGCCAATCAGAAAAATATATTGTACATTATATTTTATTATTTATTAATAAAATAACTACATTTTCATTTCAACCTTATTAATGGTAATGTTATTATGCATATTAGATTGATATATAAATATGCTAAGAATGATATCGACCTTAGAATAGTAATGTAGTAATATTGGACACTTGGTGGTCCGACACTGGGATAGTACTACTATTATAAACTATTCTTAAACCAAATATTCCTAGTCGTTGGTTTTAGAATACGGTCGAATTCCTATAACCTAGAAGACTAGCACATGTCATATATTGGAATTGCAATTCCAATGGTTTAACCCAATATACCATGAGTAAGAGAAGCTCGTATATACATGTGGGTATTCATTGGAGTGAATACTGAATGACTCACAAGTGATTCCTAACAGTTAAAAGTATACACCACTGTCAATAGGAATTTCCTCGAGTCGAGTAGCATATGTGATCCTTTTACTGTATGATAACATTGATTTTGTGTGTGATTCTCCACACTTTGATGCCATATATGTCAGAGACCTTTCATGGTCTGACTGCTAGATGTTCGTTGGGTGTGGACCGATGGACTCGTTAATCAAGTGCTTTTCAAGATAGGAACCATCGACCCGTATATGTACCATAAAGGGTTTAAGTGTCCATATATGTATGTCACGATTCTTAAGACTTTGGCCATTATCAATCACCTAGGGTGGATCGCATATATCAGAAATGGTGTCCTGATTAGTTTTAAAGAATCGCGAACATGTCGATATGAGATGTGCACCTAAAAAACTTAACGGTGTAATCTATATTTCTATGCACAACTCGGATAGCCTACGACAGAGGGATTGTTAAACATATGTGATGACCTCAACTTGTATAGTTCAGAAATGTCGTTTGTGTTCTTCGAGAATTCATAGGTTCCCGAATTGCATACATATAAGCTAGGCTGATATGACGAACGTGTCTGGACTTAGAGAGTCCCACAATATAAAGTGTACTCGTTAAGCACTTGGGTAGCCGAAATTTTTTTATAATAAATTATATTTGATATTATAATTATCAACTAAAATAATTAAGTTTTATTGGATAACATTAATTATTTACTTCGATCAAATTATATTAGTTGGATTAATCCAAAATCACACGATGACTCTGTTGTAATTTCATAAATATCTCTACCATTGGATGATATCTTGGTAATTACAAATATGTAATAATATGTGTATTAGTGTTGATTTAATTGGATTAAATAAAAGTGGTAGACAAAAGTAATTAGTCACACCTAATTATACATATTGGGACAAATTAGATTAAGCCCACATAAAAGTTGATTAGAACTTTTATAAATTAAAAATTACATAAGTTTTGCTATAAAATGCAAGCTTTAACAAGTTTTTAATCAAAGGCAAGGTAAGCTAAAACAAACATTAAACAAAAGAAAGAAATATTAGCCTAAGTAATTTTTTTATGGGATAAGCTTTGGAAGATTGGGCGTTTCGACTCCCAAGCCTACGTGTTGCGACACACCGAGAGTTGTTTCTCATGAGCACTGAAACTTCATTTTCTTCGTTACGAAGTTTCCGGACTCCAATTCTACCCCGATTTTTTCCTACGGACTCGTAACAAAATGTAGTATTACGTAAAATAATTTAAAAATATACCCATGCTTGATATCCATGGGTTAGACCTACTTCACTGCGAGGGGCATCGATCCGACCCTGAGAGGAGCAACCACCCTAACAAATAGTCCATCATTTTCCAAAATGGTGAAATTTTTGCCGTGGTCTAAAACCAACTACACCATATAAGCTATCAACAACTATACTTAACAAGGAATTAGAAAATACGAGAGAAGTTGTTGATGAAGTAAAGAAAACATAGAGAAACATGAGTAAACATTATGTCAGATGGGTGGAAGGATATGAGAGGAAGACAATTGTCAAACTTCCTTGTGAACAATCCCTTTGGCACTATTTTTCTTAAATATGTGGATGTTATTGATGTAGTAAAGGATGTAAACTTGTTGTTCAACTTGGTTGATGATGTTGTTGAAGAAGTAGAAAAAGACATTATGATTCAAGTGATTACAGATAATGCATCAAACTATAAGAAAACATGTGAAATTTTAATGGAAAAGATGAAAAGATTATGGTGGACCCCATGTGCGGCGCATTGTAATTCAATGCTTGAAAATATTGGAAAGCTACCTCAACATAAAAATGCATTGTCGAAAGCGAAAAAGGTAAACTTACATATTTTTATGGTTAGATTTGATTAAATATCTTATTATTTCATATCATAACTTCATAATTATTATTATCATTTAACAAATTAGTAATTTCATCTACAATCATGGAACAATGTTGGCTTTAATGAGAAGTTTCCCAAAGAAAGATTTAGTTCGCCCCATTCCTACAAGGTTAGTGATGAACGGAAAATATATCAATACTTATCGCCTATTTTACTTAATATTTTGTATAGTTTCTTGAGTTTTATGAACGTTTTGATGTATTTGTGTTTATTTTGTAGATAAATAAAATATCGGGACTCATTGGAATCAAATCGGGGCTAAAATGGTGAAAAAAATTATGAAAAAGGGCAAAATATGAAATTTATTGTTCACGTGTCGCGACGAGTAGGACTTCTGCTTCGCGACGCTTAGCCAATCATGTGATGCCAACATGTGTCATCACTTGCATCATCACTGCACCATCACTTCCATCATCACTGCATCATCACTTGCATCATCACTGCATCATCACTGTAGCCAGTGTCGCGACGCCCAAGCCTTCACGCGTCGTTATACCGACATAATAATTCAGCCGCCATTTATTAAAACACGTGTCGCGACGCAGGAGAATTGGCGATTCACGACGCGCGGTGCACTATTTTTCTAGCCTATAAATAGAGACCTCGATCAGTTGAATTTCTTCATACTTATTCTAGGGAATTTCTTTAGAATACAAAGAAGAAAGTATTTTGTTTGTTTAATTTCAGTTTTCTTGTATTTTCCTTTTATTTTAGTAATAAAATTCTGTTTGTTTTTACTAAAAGCATGAGTAGGTAACTTCTTTCTGATGTGGTGAAATGTGAAACGTTTATTATGATAATTTAGATTAATCTCCCTTATTTTATAATATATAAATTATCTTAAACCCCGACTTAATTGGATGCCATTTTTATGGTCGGCTGGACTTAATTAAATTAATTTTAACCTGACTTAATTGGATACCGCCTTTATGGTCTGTTGGAATTAATTAAAATATGACTTAATTGGGTACCGTCTATATGGTCGGTTGATAATATAATGTAAATTTATATATTATAATAAGAGAGATTTCTAGATTTGAAATATTTAAAGTAGATCCCCTAACCCCAGCATTTTATCTCATTGTTGTAATTTTTAATATTTAGCTTTCAACTTGTTTGTATGAAGTTTTGTTTATTTATGTCTTTAGTAGTCCTAGGTATATATTGTAACTAAATACAATATCTAGGGTTGTGATGAATTCCAATATCAATGGTTTTATAAGTTGATTTATCTTGTGTCTTGTGTGACGTTATGGTTTATTTATTGAGTCTTAACTTAATGCTTCTTGTTAATTGTCCACTATAATAAGATTGACTTGGCAAACTTGAAATGAACTTGACGAATGGATTTTAGGTTTCAGCCTTAGACTCAATAGATCACGATCTCACCTTAGAGATTTCCTTCCAGGATAGACATATACATGTCGCGCGTGGGTAGCCATAATTGGAACTTGATTTTAATGAATTCAGAGTTTCTTAATTAATATAGACATATAGTTAATTGGGTTACTCTAGGTGTTTGCATTCGACCATCGACAGAGGCTTTTGCATATCTTCGTGTTCCAGGTTAATAAACGAATATATTACACAAGTACAAGATAATCACTTCATCTTTAGAAAAATATTGGAATGATTCACAAACCTAGATAGTTTCATATTATTGATAAGTTTTAGAATTTACCTTTGTTTTGTTTTATTTACATGTTCCTAGATAAAAATCACCATCCAACCAACAATCAAATCAATTAGATACTGGTAGAATTTTAGCTTCGTAAATTAATAGCATAGGTATTAAGTCCTCGTGGGATCAATACATTTTATACTACTTGAGCGATATGTGCGCTTGCGTAACATGAGTGATTTCACACCGATCAAGTTTTTGGCACCGTTGCCGGGGACTTATTTATCTTTTACTATTAATTTTGAGGTTAGATACTTTACTTGTGTCTAATTTGTTTTTAATTATTATTTTTATTTTCTTGTGTTTCAGGTTCTGAAACACTATTTGAGAAGAATAATAAGCTTTGAAATCCGTCTGCTTGACCCAGAAATTGAAAGAACCATCAGACAATTGAGAAGGGAAATGCGAGAAGATCAAAAAGCACTGATCAATATGAACAATCAAGAACCTAAACCTTTGGAAGTAACACCACCAATTCCCATTCGAGACAGAACAATTCTGGTGGTTGACAGCTTCATATCATGTATTGTACTTCCACCCTTATCAGCAAATGCCTATGACATCAAAACATGCATTCAAATGATACAACAGTCAATTCAATTTAGGGGAAGTGAAAATGAAGACCCTAATGCCCACATCAGCAACTTCCTGGAAGTTTGTGGCACATTCAACTACAACTATGAGGCAGATGAAGCAATACGCATGCGTGTTATCCTATACTCCTTGAAAGATAGAGCTAAGACTTGGCTCCATTCACTACCAGCAGGTTCCATAACCACTTGGAACAATCTTGCCACCAAATTCCTTGCAAAATACTTTCCCCCAGCCAGAACATCAAAGTTGAGAAACGACATCACATCCTTTGTGGAACATGACTCAGAATCCTTCTGTGAAGCATGTGAAAGATACAAAGAATTCCTCCGAAAATATCATCACCATGAGATTGTAAAATGGCTGCAAGTCCAAACCTTCTACAATGGGCTTTCTGGATTGATGAAGACCACAGTAGATGCTGCTGTTGGAGGAGCATTAATGGAAAAATGAGAAGATCAAGCTTGGGACTTAATAGAGGAAATGGCCAACATCAATTCCTTGTGGCCAACAGAAAGAAATATGATTCAACGAGTAGCAGGAATCCATGAAGTATGGGTCAACACAGCTGTGAATACTAAGCTGGATCAGATTTTCAAATGCCTAGATACTCTTAGCACGCAAGTTGTGAACATTGTCGGATCCATAAGTTCACTATATAGAGGAATACCAGAGACATAATCTTTCAAACAACATGATGAGACTGTGAACTATGTCAGCAACTTCAACAAACAAGGAAACAATCTCTACTCCAATACCTACAACCAAAGTTGGAAGAATCATCCCAACTTCGCATGGAGCAACACTTCAGGGCAAAAGAACAATCCACCACCAGGATTCTAACAGCAGAATAAAGGCCATAAGTATGAAAACGAGCCAGGAATAGCAGATTTGCTTGCAGAGATGAAAAAGCAAGAAGCCAAATATGACGCTTTGTTTCAAGCACAAGCAGCATTGAATAAAAAAAACAGTAACATAAGATGCTATGTTTCAAAGTCAAGCAGCTTCTATGAAGGTACTGGGAAATCAATTGTGACAATTGGCTAATGCTAAGAGTTACAGACCACAAGGTACCCTTCCTAGCGATACAACACCAAATCCAAGGAACAGAGAGAAGAAGCAATGCCAAGCTAACACCTTGAAAAGCGGCACTGAAATCAATAAAGATGTTGGATTCAAGGCATCCACTGAGAATGTTCCAAAACAAAGCAATGAAGTAGATCCACACATGAAGGAAAAAAAGGCAAAAGAAAATGATCGAGAAAGATTTACTCCACCTCCACCTTTTCTACAGCGTCTTCAGAGAAAAGAAATTTGGACAAGCAATTTGCTCGATTCCTGGAAATTTTCAAAAAGCTACACATCAACATTCCATTTTATAGAAGTGTTGGAGCAAATGCCCAGCTATGTCAAATTCATGAAAGATATTCTGTCACGAAAGTGAATATTGGAAGATTACGAGACTGTAGCATTAACAGAAGAATGCAACGCTATCATTCAAAGGAAGCTCCCCCCAAATTTGAAGGATCCTGGCAGTTTCATCATCCCTTACAACATAAGAGAACATTACTTCGGTAAGGCTTTGTGTGATTTGGGTGCTAGTATTAACTTGATTCCTTTGTCTATTTACAGGAAACTGCAGCTTGGAGAAGTAAATCCCACCTCAGTCACTCTGTAACTTGCTGACAGATCACTCACATTTCTGATAGGGGTAGTGGAAGATTTGCTGGTCAAAGTGGACAAATTCATTTTCCCATCAGATTTCTTTGTCCTTAACATGGAAGAAGATAGAGACGTACCCATCATCCTCAGGAGACCATTCTTGGCTACAAGTCGAACTATCATTGATGTACACAAATGTGAACTAACCATGAGGGTGCAAGACCAAGAAATAACATTCAATGTGTTTAAAGCCATGAAATTTTTGAATGACGAAAGGGATGAAGAATGTTTCAAACTTGATGTATTGGATAGTATCATCTAGAACACATATGCTATGCAACTTTCCACTGACAAACTGACCCATGCATCACCAACATGACTGATAAAGAATTAGATGATGAGATTCTGGAATATATAAACTATCTTGATGGAGCCTCTCACTTCAGATCGACGCCACATGTGGAAAGCTTAGAACATCCGAAAAAAGAGCGAGTCAAGCCCTCGATAGAAGAACCACCACAGTTGGATCTAAAGCCATTTCCAAGCCATCTCAGGTATTCATACTTGGAAAACTCTTCTGATTTACATGTTATTATTTCTTCGTCGCTAACATGGGTTCAGGAAGATAAGTTGTTGAGAGTGCTACGCGAGCACAAGAGAGCTATTGGCTTGACTATATCAGACATTCGAGGCATCAGTCCATCATTTTGCATGCACAAAATTTTGATGAACGATGAGTACAAAGCCACAGTGGAGCATCAACGAATGCTGGATCCAATCATGAAGGAAGTTGTGAAGAAAGAAATCATCAAATGGTTAGATGCAGACATCATCTACCCATCTCTGACAGCTTTTGGGTAAGTCCTATTAGGGGTTTTCATAGGGTCGGGTCGACCCCCGACCCGACCCGACCCGGTCGGGTTCATAAAAAAAGTTGTAAAATTTTAACCCGACCCTACTCGAAATTTTCGAATTGGGCAACGGGTTTGATTCCCTTGACCCGGCCCGACCTGACCTTATATAAATTTTATTATTTTTTTAAAATATTTATTATTTTTCTAAAATATTTATTATTATTTTTAAATTTTTTACTATTATTTCATTTGTTTATTACTTTTTTGTATTAAAACTCCTGAGGTCACATTTGATACTGCCTCTCGGGAGGAACAACTTTCAAGTTCTTCAGCTTCATCAGAGCAGTATGTTTTCAAATGCTAGTTTAACTATTGTCATTAGTATTAGTAGTAAGATTTTCCAGTTTAAATAATGTTTGAGTATCTACTAGTCAAGTTGATTAGATTTTGATGGAAATATATGCATTCTATGTTTTATAAATGTACTTGTTAAACAATTTTATTAGAGTTTGTATTTTTCATGTTACCGGACTTACTGGTTGCAAGAAGATTTCAGCTGGCAAAACTCTAAAGCTACTTTCAGGAGCATGCTGCCTTCCTCTCAAAATAATTAATTAAAAAAAATTATTATTTTTAAATGACCCTGACGACCCGACCCAACCTGAACCCGATCGGGTTCCACTTCCCCATGACCCAACCCGCGACCCGACTTTCCCTTGACCCGACCCAATCGGGTCTAACAAAATTTTAAAAAACCCGACCCGACCCGACCCATAAATACCCCTAAGTCTTATGCAATGTGTACCCAATAGAGGAGGATTGATTGTAGTCACAAACGAAAAGAATGAGCTGATTCTGACAATAACAGTGACTAGATGGAGAGTATGCGTGGACTACAGGAAACTGAACAAAGCCACACGGAAGGATCATTTCCCGCTACCATTCATTGACCAGATGCTAGATAGACTGGCGGGACATGATTTCTACTATTTTCTGGATGGATACTCAAGATATAATTAGATTTCCATCGCCCCAGAAGATCAGGAGAAAACCACTTTCACACGCCCGTATGGTACTTTTGCTTTCCTCATGATGCCATTTGGACTCTGTAATGCTCCTGCCACATTTCAACGTTGCATGATGGCCTTTTTTCAGACACTATAGAACAAAGCATGAAAGTCTTCATGGATGACTTCACAGTGTTTGGAGACTCTTTCGACCACTGCTTGCAGAATCTGGGAAAAGTGTTACAAAGATGTGAAGATACCAATTTGGTACTTAATTGGGAGAAATGTCACTTCATAGTGCATGAGGGTATTGTCTTGGGACATCGGATCTCATATAATGGAATTGAGGTAGACAAAGCAAAGATCGAGACGATAGAAAAATTACCTCCACCATCATCCGTCAAAGAGATTCGAAGTTTTCTTGGACATGCAGGATTTTACCGGAGATTCATCAAAGATTTCTCCAAGATTACCAACCTCTGTGCAATCTACTGTAGAAAGCCGTACCTTTCCACTTCACCAAAAAATGCCACCATACTTTCGAGATCTTGAATTAGAAGTTGGTCTCTGCCCCCATCATAGTAACACCAGATTAGACGCTTCCTTTTAAAGTCATGTGCAATGCTAGTGATTTTACTATAGGTGCAGTTTTAGGAAAACGTAAGGCGAAATTTTTTCACACCTTCTACTACGCCAGCAAAACATTGAATGAAGCACAACTCAACTACACAATAACTGAAAAGGAGTTGCTCACAGTTGTGTTTGCTTTTGATAAATTTCACTTCTATTTGCTGGGTCCCAAAGTGGTGGTCTACACAGACCATTCAGTAATCAAATATCTGATAGCAAAGAAAGATGTCAAGCCCAGATTGATCCGTTGGGTGTTTCTATTGAAAGAATTGGATGTGGAGATTCGAGACAGGAATGAGATAGAAAATCAAGTGGCAGATCACTTGTCAATGCTTGAAAATGGAGGTACAACTAGCACTGAACTGACAATTAATGAAACTTTTTCCAGATGAACAGTTGTTTTCTATCAAGCATCAGGAAGTCCCATGGTATGAAAACTATGTGAACTACATAGTATCGGGGAAATTTCCATTGGAATGGACACATCAGCAAAGAAATAAATTCTTCAAAGAAGTCAAGAATTATGTCTGGATGAGTCGTACCTATTAAAACATTGTGCTGATCAGTTAATACGTCGTTGTGTACCACAAGAGGAGGTTAATATTTTCATGTAGCATTGTCATTCTTCTCCATATGACGGACACTTCAGCGGAAACAAAACTACGGCTAAAGTGCTGCAATCAAATTTGTTATGGCCCACTTGTTTAAAGATGTTCATTTATTCATTCTTCAATATGACAGGTGCTAGAGAACGGGAAATATTTCGAGGAGAAATGAAGGACTTCTACAAAGCATTCTTGAAGTGGAGATATTTGATGTATGATGGATTGATTTTATGGGACTCTTTGTTCCATCATATGGAAACCTGTACATTTTGGTTACAATAGACTACGTCTCCAAATGGGTTGAAGCAACAGTACTACAATCGAATTATTCCAAAGATTATAATGATTTTGCCTTTGCCCTTTTCAATACTCCAGAAGCCTTTTGACCAAGCCTTGGCCTTCTAGAATATCGAAGTAAGGTGCGCCTTGCGCTACTTGTCTAATTGCAAACTTTGACTTTGTCTCCTTGAGAATAGTCATTAACTCTTCAAGAGTTATTGTTGCAATTTTAGTACTTCTAAAATCTAAAGATAGATTTTTGAAGATCCTTCAATTTCAGTATCATACTTTAAGGATCTAATCCTTAGTTCTGATTCAGAAATTAATGAGTCTATTGCGACAAGCTAAATGGATTAAGTACTAAAGTTATCATCACAATAATCTTCCAAAGATTATGCTCTACTATTTTCTTAACTCCGAGCTTAAGCATAATATTATTTTATCAAATAAAATAACTTATCATTTTCCAGGACCATCCTGAAATTTTATTCCCAATTTGAAAATTAAATCATTTAAATACATTTTCCCTAGGATTATGTATTAAACGTCAATTTTCAATTTAATCTTGATTCTAATAGTCCAACTATTTAATCAACGATATCGGTACTTTTAAATATAATGATTATTATAGTCCAACTATATTAATCAACTATATTTAAATTGTTTGAATATAGTCCAACTATTTATTAAAACAACATTTAAATATTAGTCCAACTAACATTTAATATCTTTGACGAATGATATTTGTTTGAGCGCGTATGGTGAGTAATTGAACGAATATTGCAAATCCAATTCTTGCCTCCCACTATTTTTTGGCGAGCCTCTAACCCTCTGTCGAGTTCTCGGGAAACCGTGTTTCATAGTGGGCTAGGATCCCGTTAAATATCACACAATCTTGACTTTGGCCAACAAATTGTATGATAATTTACTAGGTAGATCTCTAAGATCGATTGGATCCAATCCAATTCCTAGATCCGGTAGGGGGACATCCAAGTCCGAAACATATATCTTATATATGCCAATACATCCAATGTATTACCTAACCTTTTTCCTCTGAATCAACTAAGCCTTGGCTTTGGCACAACAAACTTAGTGATCCCAGTCAAGCGCGACCCATTGACCATGGAAAGCTTCGTAATCAATGTCGATGGACAAGAAGTGGTCTTGACTTTGGCCAACAAACCACAACTTGGACAAGACACTGACATGTAACAAAGCCTTCGTGATTCAAACACATCTTCGACAGACAAAGGCCTTGACTTTGGCAACCAAGCCAATGCCGTCTTAGATCTTTAGTGAGAATCACTCAATGGAAGGAAAAACGCTTAATATTTTGCGAGGGTTTTTGCGTGCAAATTAGCAACCAGTTTATTATCTTTGTTAAGGTCTCATCATCATACACCCTTAAACATGCATTTTAAACACATAATAAAGCGCATATGATAAAATAATAATGATATGTGGATGGATACTTTACACAATTGATCCTAGATCAAATCTCTCCCTTTCTCTCTCCCGCTAGCACAAGTATCACTTCTACCCGTTACACTACACTTCTAAAGAAACCTCATTTACATTGAGGGGAATAGGTGAGAAGAGAATACAAAGAAATGAGAGGTAATAAGGCTGGACACACAGGTCCAATTAATAAATCGAATTTATTACAACAATTTCTAAAATTGTCCACCTATCTAATATCCATCCGATATACATTATTCATGCATCGCAACCATGTATTCACAAAAGCATGTTATCAATCAATCTAATCAAATTAATTAATCTGATAATTAGTGATCATCCAATGTTCAAACAACGATTTGATTTTGTTCGAGTCAAACTCGTTTTGCGAATAAGTACTTAAAGTACGAATTCTCGAATTAAATTAAAATACATCATTAAATCCAATTTAATATACATTCAATTCTAATTCGCATATTTAATTCCAAATTACATAACACACTTTTATAATGAAGTTTTACGACTTAAATTCCAAATTAATCGTAACGGGTCTCAAAGCCCGATTAACGTCCAACGTCAATTTAATTAAAGTCCAATGGGCTTTTAATTAATTTCTTAAGGCGAGGACTTTTGGTCAACTCGGGTCAAACCGATAACCAAAGTCCAATCCGGGAGTTACCCCATAAGCCCATAAATCAATTTTGGCCCATTAGGCCCAATTAAACTTTAAAGGTTCATCAAGTCGCATTTGGGCTTTATGGAGGCGGTTTTGGGCCCAATTGGATCCAACCAATTTTGCCTAAACCCAACTTTGTACAACAAAGCCCAACAAGCCCAATTACAACATTAAAGCCCAAATCCAATTTCAAGGCCCAATTATAATTAAATCATAAAACCCAATTTCACCATTTAATTTCCTAAAGTGCATTACAAAATTAATTACCCAATTAACATTTCTAAAACATTAATTATCATAACTAATCATGCTCATTTTCATCATCACATGTCCAACACATTTTGATTAAAATCAAACCCAATTTACATGCTACAAGTCTCGGCCAATTTGGGGATTTTTCGTCCGATTCGAATTCAATCCAATTAATTCCACAATCGACATTAAATCACCATCCTAATTGATTCTAACTCATCCAATGAATTAAAATCAAAAAATTCCAAGACTAAATAGGGCTTTATCTCTCGGCAATTAGGGTTTATAATGCCAAATTACAAATCCAATCCAATTGAATCAAATTCAACATTAAATAAACATTCCCTAATGATTTCCAACACATCTAATGATTCAAAAATCAAAATCACCAAGACATATTGTATGACCTAGCATTCAGCCAACAACAAATTTGGGGAAAAATTATTCCAAATCAATTTTCTTGAAATTGATCCAATCAAACTTCAATACTACATGTATTAAGCATACTCAAACATCCAATTTATTCAAATCATGCTCAAATACAAATTACCCAAATTTTAAGCCCTAAATTAATTCATGCTCAAACCTTGCTCTAGATGCCATTGTTGGTTTCTATTAAGGTCCCAAGATCAATTATAAGCATGAATAATGTGCGAATAACAATCGAGAAGTTTGCGGAATACTTACATCGATCGGTTGAGCGACGCGGCAAGCAACGGAACTCAAAAAACTGCTCACTGGTTGGCGTGAACTGTAGTTTTTGTGCTCACTGTTTTGGCTTCGTTTTTGGTCCTTCGTCAAGCTCCAAGCTTCGTCGAACGGTTCCCGCTCATGGGTGAGCTTCCCTATCACCTTCGCATGTCTCGTAAGTGTTCTAGCACTTGTGATTTTGCCACAAAATCACACTCTTGTGCTTCCCTTCACTGCTCGGCAGTGAGCAAACCAGAGGAGAGAAAATGCCCATTTGGGCTTGAGTGTAGGAGAGAAGAAGTGAGGTTGTTGTTTTGATTTTGTGTATCTAATACCAAAAATCAAAAGTCAAACACCTATTACAATAATAGTAAATGTCTTTCAAGCTTTCAAAAAGCTTTTCAACAACTCCCATCAAGTCACATCTATCAATCAAGTTGTCAAGTCACATCACTCAAAGAGACAAGTGATTTGACGCTTGAAGTGACTAGTGATTTGACGCTTGATTTGACTTGCGTACCGCACTCGAATTCGAAATGCGAATGCGCTCGCAAATAATCTCGGGCTCGGGTTCGCTAATTCCAAATTAATGAATTTTTCGTTGCATCGTAATTAAATGATTACGCCTAGCGAAATCACTATTCACATCGCTAACGAATTAATTCTAAATTAATTCGTTCGCCCGAATTAAAATCTTATTTTAATTCCGCGTCGAAATCTAATTTCGTTTAATATATCAAATATATTAATTAATCGATTAATTCCAAATTAATCGTTATCTCCCTTTAATGATATTTTATCCCAGATAAAATATCTCCGTAATTAATCCCAGATTAACTTTCTCTCTCTTCTAATTAATCCCAGATTAATTTAGAGTGCTAGTTATACGTCATCGGTGAATCTTTGGGAAGCGACCCATGAGATCCCCGGATATGTTGACAGTAAATTCGGTCGTCGGACTATCCGAACAGGTAAGTACCTCGTACTACGTTTATACCGAATTACAAGATAAGGTTGGCCTCTAGCAAAGCGCCATGCCTCCCCAATTCTCCAGAAACATCCTTACAGGAATAAAGGATATGTATCAAGCGTAGTATACCGTAGTATTGTGTATTTCTGTCCAGTATCGGATGATTACGTGCTAGACCTGGGCTGGAATTGTGTCTGCCCCGTACGAAGCACATGTCGGATGTCTAGCGACTAGTCTCTATAATCGGATATACATGACCTAGTCATAATATCCCGATAGCTGCGCAGCATTTAAGAGAACCAGTCCCGTATCCTACGTGACCATCATCTCCATATGACTGGAGTGACACTTCCGTCTTGACATCACACCCAACACACTACGATTCTCGATATACCCAGAATCGGCGTACATAGAAACCGGTTAAAGCCCTGGATGACCTCAACCAAAGTATATTGATTGTCATATGTATTAGCGGTGCAAGTCTCAGGTTAAGACCAAATACACCTACCCTGATTTCGGACTTCAATAGACACATAGTCATACTACCAATGGAATTCCGAGGGGGTCTTATCCATAGCGAAGCTATTTCCCGTACCATCGGTTAAACACAACCTCCTATTACACTTGCATGAGTATCATATACCCAAATATATGAGAACTATGTCGTTGTGCCCTCACAACGCACACAAGTGTAATACTAGTCTTTTACGTATTTATCGATGTCCATCCGAGATACATTATTCATACATCGCATCCATGTATTCACACAAAGCATGTTATCAATCAATCTAATCCAATTAATTAATCTAATAATTAATGACCATCCAATGTTCAAACAATGATTTGATTTTGCGCGAGTCAAACTCGTTTTGCGAATAAGTACTCAAAGTACGAATTCTTGAATTATATTAAACTACAACATTAAATCCAATTTAATTTGTATTTAATACTAATTCTATATTTAATTCTAAAATAAATAATTACACTTTTTAATGTTCCTTTACGACTTAGATTCTAAATCTAATCGTTACGGGTCTCAAAGCCCGATTAACATCCAATGTTAATTTAATTTAAAGTCCAATGAGCTTTTAATTAATTTCTTATGGCATAGATTTTTGGTCAATATAGGTCAAACCCAAATACCAAAGCCCATTTAAGGAATCACCCTTATTTGCCAAGAAACCAATTTAGGCCCAATTATTATTAAAGGTCCATTAAGTCATAATTGGACTTTATGGATATGGTTTTGGGCCCAATTGGATCCAACCAATTAGCCTAAACCAAACTTGGCCCAACCAAGTCCATTAAGCCCAATTACAACTTTCAAAGCCCAATTCCAAACTTAAGCCCAATTAATTTAATTCCAAAATTCCAAATTTCATAATTAAATTAACCAAAGTGTATGCCATAATTAATTAACCAAATTAACATTTCCTTCACTCAATTAATTATGCTCATTATCATCAACATATGTCCAACACATTTGAATCAAAAAATCACATCATTTTCATGCTTACTAGTCTCGGCATTTTAGGGGTTTTTATTGTTCGATTCGGTTTCAATCCAATTAAATCCACAATCAACATTACCCAATGTTTTCCAACTCATCTAATGATCAAAAAAAAAAAAATACCATGACATTAGGGCATTGCATACATTCGGCCAAGCCTCACATATTGGGGAAAAATTGATCCAATCAATATTTCATAAAATTGATCATATACAACTTCAATACAACATCATTCAAGCATACTCAATCAATCAATTTTATCAAATCATGCTCAAATTGATTTTGCCCAATTTTTACCCTAATTAAGTTTCATGCTCAAAATGGCTCAAGATACCATTGTTGGGTTTCTAATTAGTTCCAAGATCGAATTTCAAGCAAGAAACATATGTGAATACATCAAGAAGTACGACGGAAACATACTTACATTGATCGGTTATGCGATGCGAGGAACAAAAAACTTTTCTCCCCTCCATGGTGCTCTCGGCAGTGGGCAGATTTTGCTCCTCCAATTTTCGGTCACCACCTCCAAGTGTGCTCCAATGATGCTCCAAGCTCCAAGCTTTGCAAATGGTGATTCCATGCTCACAAGTTGGTTTCCCTATCACATTAGGATGACTCCAAATGTGTGCTAGCACTAAGGAATTTTTGCCACAAAATTTCCTTTTCACTTCATCTTATTCTCGGCAAAAGGAGAACCAAAAGAAAGAAATTGGCCCTTGGCCGTAGGTGAGAAGAGAATAAAGAGAAGTTGTGTTAGGTTGTTTGCATTTCCAAAAAACAAATAGAGATATACCAAATTCAAAATTTGGTAAATGGCATTAAAGCCTCCAACCACCAACATCAATCAATAGTGACATGTTGTCAATCACTCAAAGTGACTAGTCATCACATCAATCAAAGTGACTAATGATTTGACGCTTGATGTGACTTGTAGGCCCCACTCGATTCGAAATGTGAGTGAGCCCGCAAACACTCCCGGGCTCGGGTTCGCTAATTCCAAATTAACGAATTTTCCTTTGCGACGTAATTAAATCAAATTTAATTAAATAATTATGCCTAGCAAAATTACTATTCACATCGCTAACGAATTAATTCTAAATTAACTCGTTCGCCCGAATTAAAATCTAATTTTAATTCCGCGTCGAAATCTAATTTCCTATAATATATCGAATATATTATTTTATCGATTAATTCCAAATTAATCGTTCTCTCTCTTTAATTAATATTTTATCCCAGATAAAATATCTCCATAATTAATCCCAGATTAATTTTCTCTCTCTCATTAATTAATCCCAGATTAATAAAGTGCGAGTCATACGTCATCGGTGAATCTTCGGGAAGCGACCCATGAGATCCCCGGATATGTTGGCAGTAAATACGGTCGTCGGACTATCCGAACACGTACGTACCTAGTACTACATTTTTACCGATTTAGAAGACATGGTTGGCTTCTAGCAAAACATCGTGCCTACCCAATTCTCCAGAAATATTCTTACTGGAATATGTGATCTATATCAGGCGTAGTATATGTATTGTTGCGTATTACGATCCAGCATCGGATGTCACGTGCAAGGCCTGAGGCTGGAATCGTGTCTGCCCCGTACGAAGCACATATCGGATCTCTGGTAACTAGTATCTATAATCGGATAAACACGACCTAGTCATAATATCCTGATAGCTGCAGCATATAAGAGAACCAGTTTTGTATCCTACGTGATCATCATCTCCACTACGATTCTCAATATACCCAGAAGAGGTGTACACAGAACCTGTTAAAGCCCTGGACGACCAAAACCAAATTATATTGATTGTCGCAAGTATTAGCGGTGCAAGTCTCAGGTTAAGACCAAATACACCTACCCTGATTCGGACTTCCATAGACACATAGTCATACTACCAATGGAATTCTGAGGGGTCTATCCAGAGCAAAGATGTTCCCGTACCATCGGTAAACACAACCTCCTATTACACTTGCATGAGTATCCAATACCCAAATATATGAGAACTATGTCGTTATGCTCCCACAACGCGCACTAGTGTAATACTAGTGTATTCCGCATTATCGATGTCCAATCTTGATAATACTACGACTAGGGATATTTAATTATTAAACCTTCGTGGATTGATACTGTCTCATATCATCTCAATCCGGAACTAATCATATGGACCTTCTATCATTTATACATCTTGGTAATCTAATTACAAATTATAAAAGAGCAATTTCCTTTGTCACATAGTTAATTTGTACAACAACACCATGATTGTACAAATAGTGATGCTATAGGCCATAACTGTCCAACAATAATTATTTAATTAAATTTGATTTAATTATGTCGCAACGAAAAATTCGTTAATTCGGAATTAGCGAATCCGAGCCCGAGAGTGTTTGCAGGACAACTCGCATTTTGAATCGAGTGGGGCCCACAAGTCACATCACGCGTTACATCACTAGTCAACTTTATCAGTTTAATGTGATGGAAATTGTTGGTAGGTTGTTGAGTGTGAAACACACAAGTGTGATGGCTTGAAAGACATTTACCATTTTTATTATTTTTGGTATTTGACTTTCATTTTGTGTAATTAGATTACACAACACACAACTTAATCCTCCATATCTCTCCCTTACGGCTTTAGAAGCAATTTCTCTCTAATATTTCTCTCATGACCGAGAGATGCAAGAAGGAAAATGGAAATTTTGTGGCAAAATTTCCAAGGTGCTAGCACATCCAATAGGTCAAACAAAGGTGATAAGGAAACCCATTCATGAGCATGGAATCCATTCACAAGCTTGGAGCTTGGAGCACACAAATGGGGGCTTGATCGAAACAAGGAGCACAAAAAGGAGGCATGGCCTAGAGCTTCAACGGAGTAGTAGAAATTTTTTTGTGTTCATCGCATCGCAAAGCCAATCAAAGTGGGTATTTTCGCAACTTTACTTTGATGTATTCGCACTTTTCATCGCTTAATTTGATCTTGGTTTGACCTAGAAAACCCCAACAATGGTATCAGAGCCTTGATTAAGCATTAAATTGAAATTATGGTAAAATTGAGTTGAGCATGATTTGATGAAATTGATTGATTGAGTATGCTTGAATGATGATAACTTAGAGTTTTGCATGATCAATTTGATGAAAATTGAATTGGATTATTTTTACCCAATTTTTTGGCTTGGCCGAAAGTTTGAGTATCCCCTAAAGTCATGGTAATTTTGTTTTTTGATCATTGGATGAGTTGGAAGACATGGGATAAATTGATTTAGGATTTAATTTGATTAAAATCGAAATCGGATTTAAAATCCCTAAATTACCGTGAGCTTCAAAGCATGAATGTGATTTATTTTGCTTCAATTATGTTAGACATGAATTGATAATTAGAAAGCATGATTAATTATGTAAATTGGTATTTTGGAAATGTTAATTGACTAATTAATTATGGCCATACACTTTAGTTAATTAAATTATGATATTTGGAATATTGGAATTTAATTAGTTGGGCTAAATTTGGAATTGGGCTAATAAAGTTGCATTTGGGCTTAATAGGCTTGGTTGGGCCAAGTTTGGTTAAGGTTAATTGGTTGGATCCAATTGGGCCTAAAACCATTTCCATAAAGTCCAAATATAATAAAATGGGCCTTTAAAATTTTAATTGGGCCTAAATTGATTTTTGGCAAAGGGTGATTCCTTATTAGGCTTTGGTTGCCAAAGTCCATGCCTTATAAATTAATTGAAAGCCCATTGGACTTTAATTAAATTGACATTGGATGTTAATTGGGCTTTGAGACCCATAAAGATTAGATTTAGAATCTAAGTCGTAAAGGCTTATTAATAAAATTGTAATTATTTAATTTAGAATTAAATAAAGAATTAGTATTAAATGCAAATTAAATTGGATTTAATATTGTAGTTTGATATAATTCAAGAATTCGTACTTTGAGTACTTATTCTTAAACGAGTCGGACTCGCGTAAATCAAATCGTTGTTTGAACATTGGATGGTCATTAATTTTCAGATTAATTAATTGGATTAGATTGATTGATAACATGCTGTGTGTGAATACATGGATGTGATGTATGAGTAATGTACATCGGATGGATATTAGATGGGTGAGGGAAATTTTGGAAATTATTGTAATAAATTTAGAATTTATTAAATTGAACCTGCGTGTCCAGCCTATTACCTCTTGACTCTTTGTATTTCTCTTCTCACATATTCCCCTCAATGTAAATGAGGTTTCTTTAGAAGTGTTATTTAATTGGGTATAAGTAAGATTTGTGCTAGCGGGAGAGAGGAAAGTGAGAGATTTGTTCTAGGAACAAGTTGTTTTAAATATCCATCCGCATATCATTATTAATTTATTTATCACGCCTTATTATGCTTTTAGAATGCATGCTTAAGGGTGTATGATGAGACCTAATCAAAGATAATTAATTGGTTATCAATTACGTGAAAAACCCTCAACAAATATTAAGCGTTTTTCCTTCCATTGAATGATTCATTCTCAAGATCCAAGATTGGCACTGGTTTGTTGGCCAAAGTCAAGACCTTTGTCCATCGCAGATGTGTTTGAATTATGAAGGCTTTGTTCCATATCGCATGTCTTGTCCAAGTCGTGATTTGTTGGCCAAAGTCAAGATCACTTCTTGTCCATCGACATCGATTACGAAGCTTTCCAAAGTCAATAGGTCCCGCTTAACTGGAATCATTAAGTTTGTTGTGCCAAAGGCAAGGCTTAATTGATTCAGAGGAAAAATATTAGGAAATATATTGGATATACTGGCATATATTAGATATATGTTTCAGACTTGGATGTCCACCTACTGGATCTAGGAATTGGATGAGATCCAATTGATCTTAGAGATCTACCTAGTTAAATATCATACAGCTTGTTGGCCAAAGTCAAGGTTGTGTGTTATTTAACGGGATCCTAGCCCACTTGGAAACAAGGTTTCCCGAGTACTCAACAGAGGGTTAGAGGCTCGCCGAAAAATAGTGGGAGGCAAGTATTAAATTTGCAATTTCGTTTAGATACTTGCCAATACGCGCTCATTTCAATTTTTCGTCATTAATTAAATATATATTAGTTGGACTAATATTTAATTGTTGTTTTAAATTAAACAGTTGGATTGTATTCAAACTACTTCAAATTATAGTTGATTATATAATTGGATTATAGTAATCAATATATTTGAATTTAACCAATTAAAATTATAGTTGATTATATAGTTAGACTATAGTAATCATTATATTCAATAGTACCCGAAATCGTTGATTGGATAGTTGGACTATAGCAATCAAGATAAATAAAAGATTAGCGTTTAAAACATAATCCTGGGAGAAAATGTCTTTAAACGGCTTTTATTTTAAGATTGGGAATAAAACCTCAGGATAGTCTTGGGAACTGAGAAGTTATTCTATTTGATAGAGCAACCTCTTGGGCCTAAGCCCAGAGTTGAGCAAATAGTAGAACATAATCTTTGGAAGATTCATGTGATGATAACTTTAGTGCTCAATCCATTATTCTTGATGCAATGACACTTTAATTATGTCGTCAAAATTAAGGATTAGATCATTGTACCATGATGATGAAATTAAAGATCATCATAGATTATTCTTAAATCTTAGAAGTACAAATTGCAAAAGAAGCTCTTTCGCTCGTGTATGTTAGAGGGTACATCTGTCGAGCACTAGGTGTCGCAGATGATTGCTGACATCGATCAGCTAGGTTAGTTGGGCATTACCTACGTGGCCGAGACTACCAAAGATTTGATCTTATAGTCTCTACCCGAAAACTGGGGCAGGTTCATTTGAACCAAGAGTAAACTCTTGGAGAGTTGATGGCTATGCTCTAGGAAGCAGAGCCAGAGCATAAAAGGGGCAAAGGCAAAATCATCACAGTCTTCTAGGAAGACAAATGACATATCCTAAGTTGTCTGCCTAAACTGTGGCAAACGGGGTCACTGGATGCGTGACTGCCGTATGGACAAGGCAGACGTGAAGGAAGTGAAGGCGGGGCAAGGCTCCGACTTCAAGTATGTTTGTCATAAACATGTTCGCTATTAGTTTCAAAATTGGATTTTCATACTAGACGTGGTACATAGATATGTACTGATGTGTGGAATCTGCTTATTAGCGGGACACTGACTTCAGTTGAGATTGATCTGTGAATCGGAAACGGGACGAGAGTCGCTATTTTAACCGTAGAAACCTAAGTTTAGGAACTACCCTTCGGGTATGTACTTAAATTAGGAAACTGTTATAATGTACCTAGTTTGACTAGAAACATTATCTCTATATCAGAGTATAACTCGTTGCGGGTATACCTTTATATTCAAAAACACTAAAATGTTTCATTTTATAAAGATGATATTGAGATAAACACATTAGATGTGAATAACAATATTTATATTTTGAATATAAATGAATCTCAAACGTATAACATGACAAACAAATAGCTCAAACTGAATTAATCAGATTAGACATATCTGTGGCATTGTTGTCTGAGACACATTAACAAGACTCGTATATCCACACTTTCGAAGAGTGGATACTAGGTCGAATTTGATTCTATTCAAATGATGTCTACGAATCTAGTTTATTAGGCAAAATGCCTAAAACATTTTTTACTTGGAAAAAGTACAAATGCCACCGATCTGTTAGCCCTCGTTCATAGTGACGCAAGTGGGCCCATGTCTAGCTAGGCTAGAGGTGGATATGAATACTTCATAACCTTTACGGTTGTGGCATCGCGTTATGGTTATATGTTTCTTTTGAAACATGAATCGGAAAATTTTGATAAATTCAAAGAGTTTCGACATAAAGTTGAAAGACAGATCGGCTAAAGTATAATACCGTCATGGTTATACCATGATGGAAATACTTAAGCAATAAGTTTCTTAATTATTTGAAAGAGTATAGTATTCTTTCACAGTGGACTCCTCCCAGAACACCTCAATTGAGCGGTGTGTCCAAACGGAGAAACCAAATTTTGTTGGACATGATAAGGTTAATTTTGAGTCGCTCTGAGCTACAATTTTCCTTCTAAGGATACGCATTAAACAGTGCAAAACTTATTTTGAATAAGGTTCCATGAAAATCTGTTTGATAGACTTCATATTGATATGAACAGGAAAAAAACTGGGTTTTCTCATTCCTGGAGATTTGGGAATGCTAGGCATATGTTTGGATGATACCAAACTAGAACCCAAATCGGATAAGTGCCTAATTTGTAGGTTATCCTAGGGAAACCAAAGTATAGTACTTATACAACTCACAAGAGAACAATGTAATTGTTGCTCGCCATACAGTTTTCCTAAGAGGAATACCTATATGCAGTGGTAAGTGGGAGGAAAGTAAAACTCGATGAAAATCAGAGTAATACTGTTCCAGGCACCGATTCCTTAATGGAACACAAACAGTTCATCAGGGATGAAACTGTATCACAAACTTCTAATACACAAGAACAGTGTAAGTCGGAGAGAGTCAGAAAACAACCTGGGAGGTATGAGTTTCTGATCTCACCTCATGAAGATGTCAATCTTATTGAGGAATCCAAACCGACTTCGTATGAGGAAGTGATACAAGGTATCGACTACCTATTATGGAAAAGTGCCATAATGTCTGAAATGGATTCCATGTATACCAACTAAGTTTGGACACTAGTTGTTGTATCGGAAGGCATTGTGCCTATTAGTACTAAATAAGTCTTCAAGGAAGACATACATGGATGGCAACAAACAAATGTACACAACTAGGCTTGTACAGAAAGGTATCGTTATCAACATTGTGTCGATTACGAAGAAACCTTTTACTTGTTGCCACGATTAAATCCATTCAGATAATGATTACTTATGCTGCATGTTTCATTTATGAAATATGGCAGGTGGACGTCAAAATCGCTTTCCTTAAACGGAAACCTTTTGGAGGATGTTTACAACATCCTGACGGTTTTGTCGTACCAAAATGAGCAAACAAGGTTTCCAAGTTAAATTCAATCCATTTATGGATTGAAGCAAGCATTGTGTTATTGGAACAATCATTTTGATGTAATCATAATGGTATATGATTTAATTCAAAACGAATATGATTCTTGTGTATATAAGAGGATTAGTGGGAGCGCACTGACAGTGATTGTCCTATATAATGATGATATACCATTTCTTGGAAATGAGATTCCCATAATACAATCGGTGAAAGCTCGGCTTTCATGAAAAATTCTCTGTAGAATACTTGGGAGAGACAACCTTTATTCTAGGAATAAGGATCTACTGGGATAGATCTAAAAGTTGTTGACACTCTCCGAGAACTCGTACATTGAAAGATATGTACGTGACCTGGTGTCTCATATGCTTTGACCATATGTAGTCACAATCAGGCCAATCCAAGTGATAGTCACTGGATTGATGTTAAGAACATCCTTAAGTATCTTAGAGGAACTAAGGATACTTTCTTAAGCTATGGAGAAGGAGAACTTGAAGTGACTGGGTTCACTGCTGCAAGTTTCCAAACCGACATAAATGACTGTTAGTCGTAAAAAAGTACTATATAGTTTGAATAACGAAACAGTGAGCTGGAAATCTTCCAAGCAAGATAATGTTGCCAAATAAACAACAAAAGCGGAATATTGCTGCAGTTGAGGCAGCAATAGAAGCACTTTGGATCTATATAATCCTAATTAGATTAGGTGTAGTTCTGTAAGTGGCTGAGCTAGGCTACAGCACATGCTAAAGAATTAATGGTCTCATCAACTGTTCATCTGATTCATTCGGATCATTCATCGTGGCGATGTGATAATCGAATAAATCACATCAGATAATAACATTGCAAATCCGCTGACGAAAGCAAATTCTCAGCAGAAGTTTGAGCGAACCGTACATAGTTCAAGTGTAGGACACTTGAGTGATTGGCTATCGGCCAAGTGGGTGTTTGTTGGACAATTATAACCCATATCATCACTATTTGTACAGAACATTGTGTTGTTGTACAAATTATAAAAGAGCAATTTCATTTGTCACATAGTTAATTTGTACAACAAAACCATGATCTGTACAAATAGTGATGCTATGGGCCATAACTGTCCAACAATAATTATTTAATTAAATTTGATTTAATTACGTCGCAACGGAAAATTCGTTAATTCAAAATTAGTGAATCCGAGCCCGAGAGTGTTTGCGGGACCACTCACATTTTGAATCGAGTGGGGCCCACAAGTCACATCACGCGTCACATCACGAGTCAACTTTATCACTTTAATGTGATGGAAGTTGTTGGTAGGTTGTTGAGTGTGAAACACACAAGTGTGATGGCTTGAAAGACATTTACCATTTTTATTATTTTTGGTATTTGACTTTCATTTTTTGTAATTAGATTACACAACACAAAACAACACACAACTTAATCATCCCTCTCTCTCCCTCACGGATTTAGAAGCCATTTCTCTCTAATATTTCTCTCATGGCCGAGAGATGCAAGAAGGAAAAGGGAAATTTTATGGCAAAATTTCCAAGGTGCTAGCACATCCAAGGGGTCAAACAAATATGATAGGGAAACCCATTCATGAGCATGGAATCCATTCACAAAGCTTGGAGCTTGGAGCACACAAATGGGGGCTTAACCGAAACAATGAGCACAAAATGAGGCATGGCCGAGAGCTTCAAGGGAGCAGAAAATTTTTTGTGTTCATTGCATCGCAAAGCCGATCAAAGTGAGTATTTCTGCAACTTTACTTTGATGTATTCACACTTTTCATCGCTTAATTTGATCTTGGTTTGACCTAGAAAACCCCAACAGGAGGTCCACCTACTGGATCTAAGAATTGGATGAGATCCAATTGATCTTAGAGATCTACCTAGTTAAGTTTCATACAACTTGTTGGCCAAAGTCAAGGTTGTGTGTTATTTAACGGGATCTTAGCCCACTAGGAAACTAGGTTTCCCGAGTACTCAACAGAGGGTTAGAGGCTCGTCGAAAAATAATGGCAGGCTAGTATTAAATTTGCAATTTTGTTTAGATACTTGCCAACACGCGCTCTTTTATTTTATTTATCGTTGTTATAAATATATTCGTTGGACTAATATTAAATATTGCTTTCTTTTAACAGTTAGACTGTACAACACATTAGTCAACTTGCAGATGGTTATATAGTTGGACTATAGTAACCATTACATTTGAATGTACCCAAAATCGTTGATTGAATAGTTGGACTATTGCAATCGAGATGGCTGGAAAGATTAGTGTTAGGGACATCATCATGGGAGATAATGTCTTTAACGGCATAAATTTTCCAGATTGGGAAATGAATCTCAGGATAGTCCTGGGAGCTGAGAAGTTATTCTATTGGATAGAGAAACCTCTCGAGCCTGAGCCCAGAGTTGAGCAAATAGTAGAACATGAGCTTTAGAAGACTCATCGTGATGATAAATTTAGTGCTCAATCTGTCATGTTTGCTGCAATGACACCTTAATTTTGTCGTCAGAACAAAGGATTGGATCCTTATAGTATGATGTTGAAATTGAAGGATCTTCACAGATCTAATCTTAGATCTCAGAAGTATGAATTGCAAAAGAAGCTCTTTCGCTCGCGTATATTAGAGGGTAGATCTGTCAAACACTAGGTGTCACAGATGATTGTTGACATCAAATAGCTAGGTTAGCTGGGTATTACCTACGAGGCTGAGACTTCCATAGATTTGATCTTATAGTCTCTGCCCGAATGCTGGGGCGGGTTCATCATGAACCAAGAGAAAATTCTTGGAGAGTTAATGACTATGCTCAAGGAGGTAGAGTCAGAGCTTCCAAAAGGGCAAGAAGCGCAAGGCGCATCTTACTTCGACATCCCAGAAGGCCAAGGCTTGGTCGAAGGCTTCTGGGGGTGTGAAGAAAATGGGCAAAGGCAAAATCGTCATAATCTTATGGGAAGACAAAGGACATATCCCAACACGTCTGCCTAAACTATGGCAAATAGGGTCACTGAAAGCGTGACTGCCATATGGACAACTGATGTGCGGGATCTGCTGATAAGCAGGAGACTACCTTTAGATGAGATCGACCTACGAGTTAGAAACGGGATGAGAGTCATTGTTTTGGCTGTGGGAACCTAAGTTTTGGAACTGCCATTTGGGCATGTACTTAAATTAGGAAATTGTTATAATGTACCTAGTTTGACTAGAAACATTATCTCTATATCTAGTTCAATCTGTTGCGGGTAAACCTTTATGTTCCAGAACACTGGGTGTTTTGTTTATAAAGTTGATATTGAGATATACACATTAGATGTGAATAACAATATTTATATTTTGAATATAAATGAATCTCAAACATATAACATGAAAAACAAAAGGCTCAAATTGAATAAATCAGATGAGACTTATTTGTGGCATTGTTGTCTGTGACACATTAACAAGACTCGTATATCCACACTTTCAAAGAGTGGATACTCTGATGGATTTGATCCAAAATCATATGACGTCTACGAATATTGTTTATTAGGTAAAGTGCCTAAAATGCCTTTTAGCGGTAAAGGGTGTACGAGCCACCAAGCTGTTAGCCATCATTCATGGTGACATATGTGGGCCCATGTCTAGCTAGGCTAGAGGTGAATAAAAAACTTCATAATCTTTACGGATGTTGCATCGTGTTATAGTTATGTGTTTCTTAAGAAACACAAATCAGACACTTTTGATAAATTCAAAGAGTTTCGACAAGAAGTAGAAAAACAGACTGGCAAAAGTAGTAAAACATCACGGTTGGACCGTGGTGGAAAAATACTTAAGCAATAAGTTTCTCGATTACTTGAAAGAGTATGGTATTCTTTCACAGTGGACTCTGTTGGGTTTCTAGGTTAGTCCCAAGATCGATTTCAAGCAATGAAACATGTGTGAATACTCAAAGAGGTATGGCGGAATCATACTTACATTGATCGGCTATGCGATACGAGGAACAAGAAAAATCTTCAAGCTTTCCTCCAAGGTGGCTCACGGCATTTGCTCCATTTTGTGCTCCAAAAATTCGGCCATGGTGATCCTTCAAGCTCCAAGCTTTGTGTGTGATTCCATGCCACGGGTGGGTTTCCCTATCACCTTCGAATGACTCATAAGTGTGCTAGCACCTTGGAAATTTTGCCACAAAATTTCCTAAGCTTCTTGTAACTCACAGTTTTGAAGAAACAAAAGAGAGAAAAGAATGGCCCTTGGCCGAATGAGTTGGAAGAGAAGAGAGAGGAGTTGGTTTGTGTATTGTGTATCTAATACACTTATTTGATTTCTAAAATCAAAAATAAAACATATACCAAAATTTTTGTAAAAGGCTTTCAAAATGTCAACAAAAATTTGGAGCCAAAAGTTGCAATTAATGACTTCCAACTACTCACATCACTCATGAATAGTGACTGGTTGTCAATCACTCAAAGTGACAAGACATCCATCACATGAATAACGAGTGATGTGACGCGTGATGTTACTTGTGGGCCACACTTGAATTCGAAATGCAAGTGGGCCCGCAAACACTCCCGGGCTCGGGTTCGCTAATTCCGAATTAACGAATTTTCCGTAGCGACGTAATTAAATCAAATTTAATTAAATAATTATGCCTAGCAAAATTACTATTCACGTCGCTAACGAATTAATTCTAAATTAACTCGTTCGCCCGAATTAAAATCTAATTTTAATTCCGCGTCAAAATCTAATTTCGTATAAATATCGAATATATTATTTTATCGATTAATTCCAAATTAATCGTTCTCTCTCTTTAAATAATATTTTATCCTAGATAAAATATCTCCGTAATTAATCCTAGATTAATTTTCTCTCTCTTATAATTAATCCCAGATTAATAAAGTGTGAGTCATACGTCATCGGTGAATCTTCTGGAAGTGACCCATGAGATCCCCGGATATGTTGGCAGTAAATCCGGTCGTCGGACTATCCGAACACGTACGTACTTAGTACTACATTTTTTCCGATTTACAAGACATGGTTGGCTTCTAGCAAAGCACCGTGCCTACCCAATTCTCCAGAAATATTCTTATAGGAATAAGTGATCTATATCAGGCGTATTATACATAGTATTGCGTATTACGATCCAGTATCAGATGTCACGTGCAAGGCCTGGGGATGGAGTTATGTCTGCCCCGTACGAAGCACATATCGGATCTCTGGTAACTAGTCTCTATAATCGGATAATCATGACCTAGTCATATTATCCCGATGACTACAGTACATAAGAGCACCAGTTTCGTATCCTACGTGATCATCATCTCCACTGTGATTGGAGTGATACTTATGTCTTGACATCACACCCAATACACTACGATTCTCAATATACCTAGAAGAGGCGTACACAGAACCCGGTTAAAGCCCTGGACGACCAAAACCAAAGTATATTGATTGTCGCAGGTATTAGCGGTGCAAGTCTCAGGTTAAGACCAAATACACCTACCCTGATTCGGACTTCCATAGACACATAGTCATACTACCAATGGAATTCCGAGGGGTTTTCCAGAGTGAAACTGTTTCCTTACCATCAGTAAAAACAACCTCCTATTACACTGCATAAGTATCCAATACTTAAATATATGAGAACTATGCCGTTATGCTCCCATAACACGCACAAGTGCAATACTAGTCTATTCCGCATTATCGATGTCCAATCTCGAAAATACTTTGACTAGGGATATTTAATGATTAAACCTTCGTGGATTGATACTGTCTCATATCATCTCAATTCGGAACTAATCATAAGGACCTTTTATAATTTATACATCTAGGTAATCCAATTACAAATGATAAAAAGGCAATTTCCTTTGTCACATAGTTAATTTGTACAACAATACCATGATCTGTACAAATAGTGATGCTATGGGTCATAATTTTCCAACAATCTCCTACTTGGCCTATAGCAATCACTCAAGTGTCCTACACCCGAACTATGTACGGTTCGCTCAAACTTCTATTGAGGAAATGATTTCGTCAGCGGATTTGCATAATTATCATCTGATGCGATTTATTCGATCATCACATCACCACGATGTATGATCCGAACGAATCAGATGAATAATTGAAGTATATATCTGGATCGTTGATGAGACCTTTAATTCTTTATCATGTGTGTTGTAGCCTAGCTCAGTTGCTAACAGAACTACTCATAATCTGTAGGTTTCTATTATAGTCCCAAAGAAGTATAAGCCAATGAAACACACGATTTATACATGCAAAGCTTGAAGCATGGCGGAATCATACTTACAAAGCTTGTGACGAAAAATGATGAAGAAAATCCTTGAGTCTTCAAGGAGGAAACTTTCGGCAAGGAGAAATGAAGAAGAAGCTTTAAGTCTTTTAGTATTCCAAGCTCCAAGGTTGTTTCCCTAACACCTCCTTTGATCCTTCATTGTGCTAGCAAAAGGAGAGAAGAAAAAAACAATTTTTCTTGCCCAAATGAAGCTCACGGCGTGAGCAAGAAGAAAGGAGAGAAGGCTTTTTGGTATGCCTTGCTTTTCACTTTCTTGTTTTCAAAAAACCGTGAATGATGAGATAACAATTACCAAAAATATTTGGTAAATATCCCTCCAAAAACGTGGAAAAGTTTTCCCTCCCAAAGCCATTAAATGGCCTCACCTACTTACATGAGAATAGTGACAATGTATCATCCATAAAGGTGACTAGATACATCCATCAACTAGTCGTGTCAAGTGATGAGACTTCGCGATGTGATTTGCGGGTCCCACTCGTTTCAAAATACGAATGTGTCCGCAAACACTTTCGGGCTCGGTTTCGCTAATTCCGAATTAACGAATTTCCGTCGCGACGTAAATTAAATATTATGCCTAGCGAAATTACTATTCACATCGCTAACGAATTAATTCTAAATTAATTCGTTTGCCCGAATTAAAATCCGATTTTAATTCCGCGTCGAAATCTAATTTCGTTTAATATATCGAATATATTATTTATCGATTAATTCCAAATTAATCGTTCTCTCTCCTAATTAGGCATTTTATCCAAGATAAAGTTTCTCCGTAATTAATCCAAGATTAATAAAGTTCGAATCAAACATCATAGGTGAATTTCAGGAAGCGACCCAAGAGATCTCCGGATATGTTGGCAGTAAATACGGTCGTTGGATAATCCGAACACGTACGTACCTCGTACTACGTTTTTACCGATTTACAAGACAATGTTGGCTTCTAGCAAAGCGCCATGCCTACCCAATTCTCCAGAAATATTCTTATTGGAATATTAGATCTTTATCAAGCGTAGTATACCGTAGTATCGCGTACATCGATCCAGTATCGGACGATCACATGTTAGGCTGGGGCTGGAAATGTGTGCCCCGTACGAAACATATATCGGACATCAAACAACTAGTCTCTTTAAATCGGACAATCCTGACCTGGTCATATTGTCCCGACGGTTGCAACCTTTATAGAGTACTAGTTCTGTATCCTGCGTGATCATCATCTCCATATGTCTGAAGTGATACTTCCATCTTGACATCACATCCAGTACACTACGATTCTCGATAAACCCAGAAGAGGTTACACAGAACCGGTTAAAGCCCCGAACCACCAAAACCAAAGTTTACCGATTGTCGCAAGTACTAGCGATGCAAGTCTCAGTTAAAGACCATATACACCTACCCTGATGCGGCCTCCCATAGACACGACATACATACTACAATGGGATTCCGCGGGGTCTATCCAGAGCGAAGCTGTTTTCCGTACCATCGGTAAAACACAACCTCCTATCGCACTTGCATAAGTATCCAATACTTAAATATATGAGAACTATGCCGTTGTGCCATCACAACGTGCACAAGTGCAATACTAGTCTATTCCGCATTATCGATGTCCGATCTCGATAATACTCCGACTAGGGATATTTAATGATTAAACCTTTTATATTGATACTGTCTCATATCATCTCAATACGGAACTAATCATATGGACTTTTGCCATTAATATATCAAAGTAAAATAATTTACAAAACGGCAAAAGGCAATTTCATTATCACATAGTTAATTTTGTACAATAATACATACAATAATTCATTTACAAAACAGTGACGCTATGGGTCATAATGTCTAACAATCTCCCACTTGGCCTATAGCCAGTCACTCAAGCATCTAATACCTGAACTATGTATATGTCGTTCAAACACATGCTGAAGAACAGCTTTCGTCAGCGGATCTGCAATGTTGTCATCCGATGCGACCTTCTCGACTTTACATCGCCCCGATGTATAATCTCCCGAATCAGATGGTAACGCCGAAGAACATGCTTGGATCGTTGATGAGACCTTGGTTCCTTAGCTTGTGCTATAGCCCCGTTATTGTCACAATACAATGGCACGGCTCAGCTGCTAACGGAACTACTCCTAATCCGATTAGGAATTTTCGGATCCAAACTGCCTCCTTTGCTGCTTCCGACGCAGCGATATACTCCGCTTCTGTTGTGAATCGGCAACAGTATCTTGCTTGGAAGATTTCCAGCTCACTGCTCCGTTATTTAAACAAAAAATGTACCCCGATTGCGACTTGAAGTCGTCCTTGTCGGTTTGGAAACTTGCCGGTGTACCCAGATACCTCAAGTTCTCCACCTCCATAAATTAAGAAAGCATCCTTAGTTCGTCTAAGATACTTAAGGATATTCTTAACTGCCATCCAGTGACCTTCACCTGGATCGGCCTGATAGCGACTGCACATGCTCAAAGCATATGACACATCAGGTCGCGTACATATCATGGCATACATGATCGATCCGACTGCCGAGGCGAACGGTATCCGACTCATGTTATCTCTCTCTTCTTTAGTCTTAGGACACATGTCTTTAGACAGAAGGATACCACGTGACATTGGCATCAATCCCTCTTGGATTGATCCATGTTGAATCGCTTCAACACTTTGTCAATATATGTACTCTGGGAGAGTCCAAGCAGCTTTCTAGATCTATCCCGGTAGATCTTTATTCCCAGAATAAAGGCTGCTTCTCCCAGATCTTTCATGGAGAATTTTAATGAAAGCCAAGCTTTCACCGACGTTAGCATGGGAATGTCATTGCCTATAAGCAATACATCGTCGACATAAAGGACAATAAAAGTCAGTGCTCTCCCACTAACCTTCTTGTATACACAAGGGTATCAGCGTTTTGCACGAAATCATATTCTTTTATGATCTCATCAAAACGCTGATTCCATGACCGTGATGCTTGCTTCAATCCATAAATGGATCGATTTCACTTACAAACCTTGTTTGCAAGTCTAGGTACGATAAAACCATCAGGCTGTTGCATATAAACATCCTCCAAAAGGTTTCCGTTAAAGAAAGCGGTTTTAACGTCCATCTGCCATATCTCGTAATCGAAATATGCAGCTATTGCAAGCATTATCCGAATGATTTAATCATGGCAACGGGTGAGAAAGTTTCGTCATAATCAATACCATATTGTTGACGATACCCTTTGCTACAAGCCTAGCTTTGTACGTTTGCACGTTGCCATCCATGTCGGTCTTCTTCTTGAAGATCCATCTGATCCAATAGGCTTTACGGCTTCTGGTGCATCAACCAGTGTCCAAACTTGGTTGGCGTACATGGAATCCATCTCGGACTTCATGGCTTCTTGCCATAAAGCGGAATCAATATTCTGTATTGCTTCCTCATACGTAGCCGGTTCATTATCCTCAATAAGATTAATATCTACATGAGGCGAGATCAGGAACCATACCTCTCAGGTACTGTCCTGACTCTCTCCGACCTACGCGGTCCTTGTGTATATGAAGATTGTGGTACAGACTCATCCCGGATGGTCTGTTTATTGTTCGTTGTTCATTGCCACAGAACAGTATCACTACGATTTTCATCGAGCTCCACTTCCTCCCACTTACCACTGCATCTAGGAATTCCTTCTCAAGGAAAAATGCATGTAGAGCAACAAATACTTTGTTCTCTTGGGGTGATAGAAGTAATATCCTTTGGTTTCCCTAGGATATCCCACGAAAAGGCATTTATCTGATTTGGGTTCTAGTTTGGTACCTTCCAAACGTTTAACATATGCCCAGCATCCCCAAATCTTCAGGAAAGAGAAACCTGGTTTCTCCCTGTCCATATCTCATATGGAGTCTGTTCAACAGACTTTGACGGAACCTTATTCAAAATAAGTACTGCACTGTAATGCGTATTCCATAAGGATATTGGTAGCTCAGTGCGACTCATCATCGACCTTACCATGTCTAACAAGGTACGGTTTCTCCGTTCAGACACACCGTTTAATTGCGGTGTTCCAGGAGGAGTCCCTGTGAAAGAATACCATATTCTTTCAAGTAATCTTGAAACTCATAACTTAAGTATTCGCCACCACGGTCCGACCGCAATGTCTTAATACTCTTGCCTGTTTGTTTTTCTACTTCGTGTCGAAACTCTTTGAATTTCTCAAAAGTTCCGACTTGTGTCTCATTAGATACACATAACCATAACGAGATGCATCATCCGTAAGGTTACGAAGTAATGATATCCACCTCTAGCCTGGCTAGACATGGGCCCACATACGTCGCTATGAACGAGGGCTAACAGTTCTGTGGCACGTTCACCTTTACTTAAAAGGTGATTTAGGCATTTTGCCTAAAAGACAAGATTCGCAGACATCATATGAATTAGGATCAAATCCGTCCAAGTACCCACTCTTCGAAAGTGTGGATATGCGAGTCTTGTTAATGTGTCCTAGACGACAATGCCACATTTAAGCTTCATCTTTTAGATTACTCCTTTGAGCCTTTTGTTTGTTATTTTATGTTTAGGAGATTCATTTATATTCAAAATATAAAGGCCATTATTTGCAACAGCAGTGCAAATTTCTGCATCATCTTTATATAAAATAACACATAGTGTTTCTAAATACAAAAGTGTACCCATGCTGGGTTAACAAAGATACATATATGATATTCCTAGTCAACTAGGTATATAAAAACAGTTAAAAAGTTTAAGCACATGCCCCGAGGGCAATTCCAAAACAAAAGTCCCTACAGCCAACAAGTAACTGGAGTTCCATTTCCGACTCGTAGATCAACCTCCCCTGAAGCCAGCATCCTGCTATTCTGCAGATCCTGCAAATCAGTACATATATGAGCAGCACAACCAGAATCAAAATCCAATTTTTAAAACTAGAAGTAGTCATATTTATCTCAATAACAAACATACCAGAGGCTAGTGCCTTGCCTGCCTTGATATCCTCCTGTGTCTTTCCATTCGGCAGTCCCGTTTCCGTGACCCTTCTTGCCGCAGTTGAGGTAGACATCTTGAGACTTGTCCCTTGGCTTCCCAGAAGCTTTTGTTCACTTGCCTTTACCCTTTTTCTTCTATGTTTCTTCTTCCTCACCCCTCCAGTTGCTTTGGGCCCAGCCCTTGGCTTCTGAGAAGGTCGATGCAGTAGTCTCGCACGCTCCTGACCTCCCGCTTCAAGAGAGTTTTTTGTCAGACTCTTCAGCTGGCTTCACAGACTGCTCATCAACAGAGTCTCTCAAGAGAGGTCACAGCCGTGCACAATTATTAGTTGATTATGATTGTTTTCCAAGAATCAGGAAGTGACTGTAAGATCAAATCTACGGTCAACTCATTCCTCCAAGACTATTCCCATATTGGCCAACTCATCAATATCGGCGATCATTGAGCCCGGTGGGCCTCAACTGATCGCCTTCAGTCATTCGTGCGCCGGAAGAGTTTCTTCACCAACTCGTACCTCTCCATCCGCTTGTTGGTGCGGTGGAGACCTCAGTCTAGCCATCATATTATAAGGATCCAAGTCCCTTATTCTGGCGACGAAAAGTGCTGAGTCATCGAAGCTAACATAATGCCTGAGCAGTGGTCACAATCATCGCTGTGAGTTTTCCATAACTCCAACTCAAGTGGGTCAGTGGGCTTAGGCGGGAGAGGTATCTGTATAGTGTACAGCATCCTCTCAGCCCCAAGGACTATCCTTAGGTTCATTTCCCAATCAGCGAAGTTTGTGCCCTTAAAGACATTGTCACCCATGATGATGTCTCGGACATTTCCCTTGCTTGCCATCTCAACTACGATAGTCCAACTATCTAGTTAACGATAAAATGGGTACAGTCAAACTGTTACAAACAAAAAAATAACAATGTATTAGTCCAACTAATTTTAATAAATAGACGAAATATATATTGAAAGACGCGTAAGGCTAAGTTCTGAACGAAATTGCAAATTCAATACTAGCCTCCCACTATTTTCATCAAGTCTCTAACCCTCTGTCGAGAACTCGGGAAATCCTATTTCCTAGTGGGCTAGGATCCCGTTAAATAACACACAACCTTGACTTTGGCCAACAAATTGTATGTTATTTCAACTAGGTAGATCTCAAAGATCAATTGGATCCCATCCAATTCCTAGATCCGGTTAGGTGGACATCCAAATCCAAAACATATGTATATTACTTATGCCAATGTATCTAATCACTTTTCCTACCATATCCTCCGAATCATCTAGGCCTGGCTTGGCACAACAAACCTAATGATTCCAGTTAAGCGGGATCCCATTGACAAGGAAAGTTTCGTAATCAATGTCGTTGGACAAGAAGTGATCTTGACTTTGGCCAACAAATCACAACTTGGACAAGACACCGATGTGGAACAAAACTCTCATGATTCAAGTACATCCTCAATTGACAAAGGTCTTGGACTTTGGCCAACAAACCAATGCCAATCATTTGGATCTTGAACAAGAATCATTCAATGGAAGGATAATCGCTTAATATAAATTGAGGGATTTTTGCGTAATGGCAACCAATTTATTATCTTTGTTAGGTCTCATCATCATACACCCTTAACATGCTTCTAAAACATAATAAAGTGCGTAAAGTAAATTAATAGTGATATACGGATGGATATATAAAACAACTTGTTCCTAGAACAAATCACTCCCTTCCTCTCCCGCGCTAGCATTATTCTACTTCTACCCCAATTACATAATACAATAAGAGAAACCTCATTTACATTGAGGGGAATTAGGTGAGAAGAGAATACAAAGAGATAAAAGAGATAAGGCTGGACACGCATGTCCAATTTATAAATTCTAAATTTACAATAATTTCTAAAATAACCCTTTCCCTTCTAATATCCATCCGATATACACTATTCATTCATCACATACATATATATTCAATCAAGACATGTTATACAACCAATCAAATCCAATTAATTAGTCTTTGTTTAAGTGATCATCCAATGTTCAAACAACGGTTTGATTTTGCGCGAGTCTAACTCGTTTGAGAATAAGTACATTAGGTACGAATTCACAAATTATATCGAACTACCCGTTAAATCCAATTTAAGTCGTATTCAATACTAATTCAATTTATTTAATTCCAAATTAAATGTTTACACTTTTAATGTGCTTTTAAAGACTTAGATTCTAAATCTAATCTAATTGGGTCTCCAAGCCCAACTAACATCCAATGTTTGTTTAATTAAAGTCCGATGGGCTTTCAATTGATTTATAAGGCTTGGGCTTTGGTCAATATGGGTCAAACCCAATTACCAAGCCCAATAAGGAATCACCCTTAAATGCCATAAAATCAATTTCAAGCCCATAAGGCCCAATTAAACAATAAAGCCCATTTTACTATATTTGGACTTAATGGAGTGATTTAAGCTCAAATTGGATCCAATCCTTTTGGCCCAAATCTACTTGGCCCAACCAAGTCCATTATACCCAAATATATAATACAAGCCCAATTTTACAATTAAGCCCATTAATTAAATTTTAATATTCCAAATCTTTAATTCAATTAATTAAAGTGTAAATCCATGATTAATTCATTAAACCAAATTTCCAAACACAATTTAATTTATTAATCATCACTTTTAAAAACATGTCCAACATTTATTTGAACAAAAATCAAGTCCTTTAACATGCCATATTGCATTCGGCCAAGAGGGATTTTTGGTTCGATTTATTTTTCAATCCGATTGAATCACTAATCTAAGTCCCGTATATGTTTTAAGTCATCTAATGAACTTGTAAACAAAAAATTACAATCCAGTGCAAGACATTCATATTCGGCCAAAGCAACAATTTTGGGGAAAAATCATCCAATGCATTTTTCTCAAAATTGATCATGTATAATATCATATTACATACATATAAGCATACTTTATCATCAAATTTCACAAGAACATGCTTTAGAGCAAGGACCACCTCCATATTCGGCCAAAGCAACAATTTTGGGGAAAAATCATCCAATGCATTTTTCTCAAAATTGATCATGTATAATATCATATTACATACATATAAGCATACTTTATCATCAAATTTCACAAGAACATGCTTCAATCAATTTTCCCCAAATTAACCCTAATGTATTTCATGCTTAAACATGGCTCCATGATACCATTGTAGGTTTCTATTATTAGTCCCAAAGAAAGTATAAGCCATGAAAACACGATTTATACATGCAAAGCTTGAAGCATGGCGGAATCATACTTACAAAGCTTGTGACGAAAAATGATGAAGAAAATCCTTGAGTCTTCAAGGAGGAAACTTTCGGCCAAGGAGAAATGAAGAAGAAGCTTTAAGTCTTTTAGTATTCCAAGCTCCAGGTTGTTTCCCTAACACCTCCTTTGATCCTTCATTGTGCTAGCAAATAGAGAGAATGAAAAAAAACAATTTTTCTTGCCCAAATGAAGCTCACGGCGTGAGCAAGAAGAAAAGGGAGAGAAGGCTTTTGGTATGCCTTTGATTTTCACTTTCTTGTTTTCCAAAAAACCGTGAATGATGAGATAACAATTACCAAAAAATATTTGGTAAATATCCCTCCAAAAACGTGAAAAAGTTTTCCCTCCCAAAAAGCCATTAAATGGCCTCACCTACTTACATTGAGAATAGTGACAATGTATCATCCAATAAAGGTGACTAGATACATCCATCAACTAGTCGTGTCAAGTGATGAGACTTCGCGATGTGATTTGCGGGTCCCACTAGTTTCAAAATACGAATGTGTCCGCAAACACTTTCGGGCTCGGTTTCGCTAATTCCGAATTAACGAATTTCCGTCGCGACGTAAATTAAATAATTATGCCTAGCGAAATTACTATTCACATCACATCGCTAACGAATTAATTCTAAATTAATTCGTTTGCCCGAATTAAAATCCGATTTTAATTCCGCGTCGAAATCTAATTTCGTTTAATATATCGAATATATTATTTTATCGCTTAATTCCAAATTAATCGTTCTCTCTCTCTTAATTAGGCATTTTATCCAAGATAAAGTTTCTCCGTAATTAATCCAAGATTAATAAAGTTCGAATCAAACATCATAGGTTAATCTTCAGGAAGTGACCCAAGAGATCTCCAGATATGTTGGCAGTAAATACGGTCGTTGGATAATCCGAACACGTACGTACCTCATACTACGTTTTTACCGATTTACAAGACAAGGTTGGCTTCTAGCAAAGCGCCATGCCTACCCAATTCTCCAGAAATATTCTTATTGGAATATTAGATCTTTATCAAGCGTAGTATACCGTAGTATCGCGTACATCGATCCAGTATCGGACGATCACATGTTAGGCCTGGGGCTGGAAATGTGTCTGCCCCATACGAAACATATATCGGACATCAAACAACTAGTCTCTTTAAATCGGACAATTCTGACCTGGTCATATTGTCCCGACGGTTGCAACCTTTTATAGAGTACTAGTTCTGTATCCTACGTGATCATCATCTCCATATGTCTGAAGTGATACTTCCATCTTGACATCACATCCAGTACACTACGATTCTCGATAAACCCAGAAGAGGCGTACACAGAACCGGTTAAAGCCCCGAACCACCAAAACCAAAGTTTACCGATTATCGCAAGTACTAGCGATGCAAGTCTCAGGTTAAGACCATATACACCTACCCTGATGCGGCCTCCCATAGACACGCAGACATACTACCAATGGGATTCCGCGGGGTCTATCCAGAGCGAAGCTGTTTTCCGTACCATCGGTAAAACACAACCTCCTATCGCACTTGCATAAGTATCCAATACTTAAATATATGAGAACTATGTCGTTGTGCCATCACACGTGCACAAGTGCAATACTAGTCTATTCCGCATTATCGATATCCGATCTCGATAATACTCCGACTAGGGATATTTAATGATTAAACCTTTTATATTGATACTGTCTCATATCATCTCAATACGGAACTAATCATATGGACTTTTGCCATTAATATATCAAAGTAAATAATTTACAAAACGGCAAAAGGCAATTTCATTATCACATAGTTAATTTTGTACAATAATACAATATCATTTACAAAACAGTGACGCTATGGGTCATAATGTCTAACATAATCTGATTAGGATTATTATAGATCCAAAAGGCTTCTATTGCTGCCTCAGCTGCAACAATAATCCACTTTTGTTGTTTATTCAGTAACAGTATCTTGCTTGGAAGATTTCCATCTCACTGTTCCGTTATTCAAACTTTATAGTACCTTTATTACGACTTATAGTCGTTTATATCGGTTAGGAAACATACAACGGTGAACCTAGTCACTTTAAGTTCTCCTTCTCCATAGCTTAAGAAAGCATCCTTAGTTCATCTAAGATACTAGAGGATGTTCTTAACATCAATCCAGTGACTATCACTTGGATTGGCCTGATTGTGACTCCATATGCTCAAAGCGTAGGAGACACCAGGTCGCGTACATTTATTTCAATGTACGATTTCTCAGAGAGTATTAACAACTTTAAATCTATCCCAGTAGATCTTTATTCCTAGAATAAAGGTTGTTTCTCCCAAGAATTCTACGGAGAATTTTCATGAAAGCCAAGGTTTCACCGATTTTATTATGGGAAATATCATTTCCAAGAAATGATATGTCATCATTATTTATTTAAGACATTCATTGTCAGTGCGCTCCCACTAACCTTCTTATATACACAAGAATCATTTTCGTTTTGAATTAAATCATATACCATTATGATTATATCAAAACGATAGTTCCAAGAACGCTATGCTTGCTTCAATCCATCCATGGATCAAATTAACTCGCAAACCTTGTTTGCTCGTTTTGGTACGATAAAACCGTCAGGATGTTATAAACATCCTCCAAAAGGTTTCCATTAAGGAAAGCAGTTTTGGCATTCAACTGCCACATTTCATAAATGAAACATGCAGCATCAGCAAGCATTATCCAAATGGATTTAACCATGGCAACAATTAAAAGGGTTTCGTCGTAATCGACACAATGTTGATAACGATACTTTTTCTCTACAAGCCTAGCTTAGTACGTTGGTATGTTGCCTTCAATGTTTGTCTTCCTTGAAGACTCATATAGTACCAATAGGCACAATGCCTTCCAGTACAACAACCAGTGTACAAACTTGGTTGGTATACATGGAATCCATTTCGGACTTCATGGCACTTTTCCATAATAGGGAGTCGATACCTTGTATCACTTCCTCATACGTAGTCAATTCATATTCCTCAATAAGATTAACATCTTTATGAGGTGAGATCAGAAACCCATACCTCCCAGGTTATTTTCTGACTCTCTCCGACTTGCGCGGTTCTTGTGTATTCGAAGATTATTGGTATAGTTTCATCCTTGATGAACTATTTGTGTTCCATTAAGGAATCGGTGCCTGGAACAGTATTACTCCGATTTTCATCGAGTTTTTACTTTCCTCCCACTTACCACTGCATATAGGTATTCCTCTTAGGAAAACCGCATGGCGATCAACAATTACATTGTTCTCTTGTGAGTTGTATAAGTACTATACTTTGGTTTCCCTAGGATAACCTACAAATAGGCACTTATCCAATTTGGGTTCTAGTTTGGTATCATCCAAACTTATGCCCAGCATTCCCAAATCATCAGGAATGAGAAAACCTAGTTTCTTTCCTGTTCATATCTAATATGAAGTCTGTCTAACAGATTTTTATGGAACCTTATTCAAAATAAGTTTTGCACTGATTTATGCGTATCCTATGAAGGAAATGGTAGCTCAGAGCGACTCATGATTAACCTTATCATGTCCAACAAAATTTGGTTTCTCCGTTTGGACACACCGTCAAATTGACGTGTTCCGGGAGGAGTCCTCATTGAAAGAATACTATACTCTTTCAAGTATTTGAGAAACTTATTGCTTAAGTATTTTGCATCATGGTCTAACCGTGATGTTTTAATACTTAGCTGATCTGTTTGTCTACTTCGTGTCGAAACTCTTTGAATTCATCAAAATTTTCTGATCCGTGTTTCAGAAGAAACGCATAACCATAACGTGATTCCACATCCGTAAAGGTCACGAAACATTCATATCCATCTCTAGCCTAGCTAGACATGGGCCCATTTACGTCACTATGAACGAGGGCTAACAGATCGATGGCACTTGCACTTTTACCAAGTAAAAGGTATTTTAGGCACTTTGCCCAATAAACTAGATTCGTAGACATTATTTGAGTAGAATCAAATCTGTCCTAGTACCCACTCATCGAAAGTGTGGATATACGAGTCTTGTTAATGTGTCCCAGACAACAATGCCACATATAAGTCTCAACTAATTAATTCAATTTGATCTATTTGTTTGTCATGTTATATGTTTGAGATTCTTTTATATTCAAAATATAAATATTGTTATTCACATCTAATTGTTTATCTCAATATTATCTTTATAAAATAAAACACTTTAGTGTTCTAGAATATAAAGGTATACCCGCAATGGGTTAAACCCTGATATAGAGATAATGCTTCTAGTCAAACTAGTTACATTGTAACAGTTTCCTAATTTAAGTACACACCCGAAGGGTAGTTCCTAACCTTAGGTATCTACGGTTAAAACAGCGACTATCGTCCCATTTCCGATTCGCAGATCAATCTTATCTGAAGTCAGTATCCTGCTTATCAGCAGATTCTGCACACCAGTACATATTTATGTACCATATTTAGTATCTAAAATCTAATTTTAATACTAATAGTGAACATATTTATGAAAAACGTATTTGAAATCGGAGCCTTGCACCGTCTTCATTTCCTTTATGTCTACCTTGTCCATATGGCAGTCACGCTTCCAGTGACCCCGTTTGCCACACTTCCAGTGACCCCGTTTGCCACAGTTTAGGCAGACATCTTGGAATATGTCCTCTGCCTTCCCAGAAGATTATAATTATTTTGCCTTTGCCCCTTTTCCACACCCCAGAAGCCTTTGGCCAAGCCTTGGCCTTCTGGAATGTCGAAGTAAGATGCGCCTTGCGCTTCTTGCCCTATTGCAAGCTCTGGCTTTGTCTCCTTGAGTATAGCCATTAACTCTCCAAGAGTTTTCTATTGCAGTTTGTACTTCTAAGATCTAAGGATAGATATATGAAGATCCTTCAATTTCAATATCATACTTTAAGGATCTAATCCTTAGTTCTGACAAAGAAATTAAGGAGTCTTTGTGGCAAGCATAACAGATTAACCACTAAAGTTATCATCACATGAATATTCCAAATATCATGTTCTACTATTTGCTCAACTCCGGGCTTAGGCTCGAGACGTCACTATATCAAATAAAGTAACTTCTCGGTCTCCATGACTATCCTGAGATTTTATTCCCAATCTGAAAATTAAAGTCGTTCAAAATATATTCACCCAGGTGTATATTTTAAACACTAATCTTTCAGTTATCTTGATTACTATAGTCCAACTATTCAATCAACGATTTTAGGTACTATTGATTATAATGATTACTATAGTCTAACTATATAATCAACTATAATTTAATAGGTTAAATTCAATTATATTGATTACTATAATCCAATTATAAAATCAACTATTAATTGAAATAGTTTGAATACAGTCCAACTGTTTATTAAAACAATGATTAAATATTAGTCCAACTAATATATTAATTTATATTGACGAAAAATTTGTAATGTGTGTGTATGGCAAGTAACTAAACGAATATTGCAAATTTAATACTTGCCTCCCACTATTTTTTGGCGAGCCTCTAACCCTCTGTGGAGTACTCGGGAAACCTTGTTTCCTAGTGGGCTAGGATCCCGTTAAATAACACACAATCTTGACTTTGGCCAACAAATTGTATGATAATTAACTAGGTAGATCTCTAAGATCAATTGGATCCCATCCAATTCCTAGATCCAGTAGGTGGACATCCAAGTCCGAAACATATATCCTATATATGCCAATATATCCAATATATTCCCTAACCTTTTTCCTCTGAATCAACTACGCCTTGGCTTTGGCACAACAAACTTAGTGATCCCAGTTAAGCGGAACCCATTGACCATGAAAAGCTTCGTAATCGATGTCGATGGACAAGAAGTGATCTTGACTTTGGCCAACAAATCAGAACTTGGACAAGACACTGATTTGGAACAAAGCCTTCATGATTCAAACACATCCGCGACAGACAAAGGTCTTGACTTTGGCCAACAAACCAGTGCCAGTCTTGGATCTTGAGTAAGAATCACTCAATGGAAGGAAAAATGCTTAATATTTTGTGAGGGTTTTTTGCGTAAATTGGCAACCAATTAATTATCTTTGTTATGGTCTCATCATCATACACCCTTAAACATGCATTCTAAACACATAATAAGGCGCATAAATAAATAAATATAATAATGATATGCGGATGGATACTTAACACATTGTTCCTAGAACAAATCTCTCACTTTCCTCTCTCCCGCTAGCACAAGTATTACTTCTACCCGATTACGTAATACTTCTAAAGAAACCTTATTTACAATGAGGGGAATATATGGGAAGAGAAATACATAGAGTCAAGAGGTAAAAGGCTGGACACGCAGGTCCAATTTAATAAATTCTAAATTTATTACAACAATTTCTAAAATTTCCCTCACCCATCTAATATTCATCCGATATACATTATTCATACATCGCATCCATGTATTCACAAAAGCATGTTATCAATCAATCTAATCAAATTAATTAATCTGAATATTAATGACCATCCAATAATCAAACAACGATTTGATTTTGCGCGAGTCCGACTCGTTTTGCGAATAAGTACTCAAAGTACGAATTCACGAATTATATTAAACTACAAAATTAAATCCAATTCAATTTATATTTAATACTAATTCATTTATTTAATTCCAAATTAAATATTACACTTTATTAATGAGCCTTTACGACTTAGATTCTAAATCTAATCATTACGGGTCTCAAAGCCTGATTAACATCCAATGTTATTTAATTAAAGTCCAATGGGCTTTTAATTAATTTCTTAAGGCATGGACTTTTGGTCATATGGGTCAAACCCAAATACCAAAGCCCATTTAAGGAATCACCCTTATTTGCCAAGAAACAAATTTAGGCCCATTAGGCCCAATTAAAATTAAAGGTCCATTAATTTATAATTGGACTTTATGGATATGGTTTTGGGCTCAATTGGATCCAACCAATTAGCCTAAACCAAAATTGGCCCAACCAAGCCCATTAAGCCCAATTACAACTTTACAAGCCCAATTCCAAATTTGGCCCAATTAATTAAATTACAAAAATTCCAAATTTCATAATTAAATTAATCTAAAGTGTATGCTATAATTAATTACCCAAATTAATATTTCCAAAACACCAATTTGCTCAATTAATTATGCTCATCATCATCAACTTATGTCCAACACAATTGAATCAAAAAATCAGATCATTTTGCATGCTATCACTCATGGCAATTTAGGGTTTTTCATGTCCGATTCGGTTTTAATCCAATTAAATCCTAAATAAACATTACCCAAAGAAATGATTCAACTCATCCAATGATCAAAAACACAAAAATCAACACGAATTTAGGGCAAGCTCACATTCGGCCAAGCCTTGTGATTTGGGGAAAAATTATCCAATTCGATTTTTATCAAATTGACAATGCATAACACCATGTTATCATAATTTAAGCATACTCAAACAATCAATTTCACTCAATCATGCTCAAATCAATTTTGCCCAATTTTACCCTAATTAAATTTCATGCTCAAAATGGCTCAAGATACTATTGTTGGGTTTCTAGTTAGTCCCAAGGATCATTCAAGCAATGAAACATGTGTGAATACTCAAAGAGGTTTGGCGGAATCATACTTACATTGATCGGCTATGTGATGTGAGGAACAACAAAAATCTTCAAGCTTTCCTCCAAGGTGGCTCACGGCATTTGCTCCATTTTGTGCTCCAAAAATTCGGTCATGGTGATCCTTCAAGCTCCAAGCTTTGTGTGTGATTCCATGCCCACATGTGGGTTTCCCTCTCACCTTCGGATGACTCATAAGTGTGCTAGCACCTTGGAAATTTTGCCACAAAATTTCCTAAGCTTTTTGTAACTCACGGTTTTGAAGAAACAAAAGAGAGAAAAGAATGACCCTTGGCCGAATGAGTTGGAAGAGAAGAGAGAGGAGTTGGTTTGTGTGTTGTGTATCTAATACACTTATTTAATTTCTAAAATCAAAAATAAAACATATACCAAAATTTTTGTAAAAGGCTTTCAAAAAGTCAACAAAAATTTGGAGCCAAAAGTTGCAATTAATGACTTCCAACTACTCACATCACTCATTAATAGTGACTGGTTGTCAATCACTCAAAGTGACAAGACATCCATCACATGAATGACGAGTGATGTGACTTATGGGCCACACTTGAATTCGAAATGCAAGTGGGCCCGCAAACACTCTCGGGCTCGGGTTCGCTAATTCAGAATTAACGAATTTTCCATTGCGGAGTAATTAAATCAAATTTAAATAAATAATTATGCCTAGCAAAATTACTATTCACGTCGCTAACGAATTAATTCTAAATTAACTCGTTCGCCCGAATTAAAATCTAATTTTAATTCTGCGTCGAAATCCAATTTCGTATAATATATCGAATATATTATTTTATCGATTAATTCCAAATTAATCGTTCTCTCTCTTTAAATAATATTTTATCCCAGATAAAATATCTTCGTAATTAATCCTAGATTAATTTTCTCTCTCTTATAATTAATCCCAGATTAATAGTGCGAGTCATACGTCATCGGTGAATCTTCGGGAAGTGACCCATGAGATCCTCGGATATGTTGGCAGTAAATCCGGTCGTCGAACTATCCGAACACGTACGTACCTAGTACTATGTTTTTACCGATTTACAAGACATGGTTGGCATCTAGCAAAGCACCATGCCTACCCAATTCTCCAGAAATATTCTTATAGGAATAAGTGATCTATATCAGGCGTAGTATACGTAGTATTGCGTATTACGATCCAGTATCAGATGTCACGTGCAAGGCCTGGGGCTGGAATTATGTCTGCCCCGTACGAAGCACATATTGGATCTCTGGTAACTAGTCTCTATAATCGGATAATCATGACCTAGTCATATTATCCCGATGACTGTAGTACATAAGAGCACCAGTTCCGTATCCTACGTGATCATCATCTCCACTATGACTGGAGTGATACTTCCGTCTTGACATCACTCCTAATACACTACGATTCTTAATATATCCAGAAGAGGCGTACACAGAACCCGGTTAAAGCCCTGGACGACCAAAACCAAAGTATATTGATTGTCGCAAGTATTAGCGGTGTAAGTCTCAGGTTAAGACCAAATACACCTACCCTGATTCGGACTTCCATAAACACATAGTCATACTACCAATGGAATGCCGAGGGGTCTATCCAGAGCGAAGCTGTTTCCGTACCATCGGTAAACACAGCCTCCTATTACACTTGCATGACTATCATATACCCAAATATATGAGAACTATGATGTTATGCTCCCACAACGCGCACAAGTGTAATACTAGTCTTTTACGCATTATCGATGTCCAATCTCGATAATACTCTGACTAGGGATATTTAACGATTAAACCTTCATGGATTGATACTGTCTCATATCATATCAATCCGGAACTAATCATAAGGACCTTTTATCATTTATACATCTAGGTAATCCAATTACAAATGATAAAAGGGCAATTTCCTTTGTCACATAGTTAATTTGTATAACAATACCATGATTTGTACAAATAGTGATGCTATGGGTCATAATTGTCCAACAGACTCCTCCCGGAACACCTCAATTGAGTGGTGTGTCCGTACGGAGAAACCGAACTTTGTTGGATATGGTAACGTCAATAATCAGTCACACTAAGCTTCCAATTTCCTCACGGGATACGCATTGAATAGTGCAATACTTATTTTGAATAAGGTTCTGTCAAAATCTGTTGGACAGACTCCATATGAAATATAGACAGGAAAGAAACCGGGTTTCACATTCCTGAAGATTTGGGAATGTTGGGCATATATTTTGATGGTACCGAACTAGAACCCAAATTGGATTAGTGCCTATTTGTAATTGGTTATCCTAGGAAAACCAAAGGATATTACCTCTACAACTCACAAGAGAACAAAGATATTTGTTGTTCTCCATGCGGTTTTCCTAAAAGGAATACCTAAATGCAGTGGTAAGTGGGAGGAAAGTAGAACTCGATGAAAATCAGAGTAATATTATTCTTGGCACCGATCCCTTAACAGAACACGAACAGTTCATCAGGGATGAATCTGTACCATAATCTTCTAATAACAAGAACCGCGTAGGTTGGAGAGAGTGAGAAAACAACCTAAAAGGTATGGGTTTCTAATCTCACCTCACGTAAACATTAGTCTTCTTGAGGATAATGATCCGGCTAAGTATGAGGAAGTGATACAAGGTATCGACTCCATTTATGGCAAAGTACCATGAAGTTCGAAATGGATTCCATGTATACCAACCATGTTTGGACACTGGTTGATGCACCAAAAGGCGTAAAGCCTATTGGTTGTAAATGGGTCTTCAAGAAGAAGACTGACATGGATGGCAACATACGAACGTACAAAGCTAGGCTTGTAGTGAAAAGGGTATCGTCAACGACATGGTGTCGACTACGATGAAGCTTTTTCACATGTTGCCATGATTAAATCCATTCGGATAATGCTTGTTATTACTGCGTATTTCGATTATGAAATATAGCAGATGAAGGTCAAAACCGCTTTCCTTAACAGGAAATCTTTTGCATGATGTTTTATACAACAGCCTGACGGTTTTGTCATACCGAAATATGCAAGCAAGGTTTACAAGTTAACTCGATCCATTTATGGATTGAAGTAAGCTTTATGTTCTTGGAACCAACGTTTTGATAAAGTCATAATGGTATATGGTTTCATTCAAAACGAAAATGATTCTTGTGTATATAAGAAGGTTAGTGGGAGCGCACTGACAATGATTGTCCTATACGATGATGATATATTACTTTTTAGCAATGACATTCCCATACTACAATCGGTGAAAGCTTGGCTTTCGTTAAAATTATCCATAGAAATACTTGGGAGAGCAACCTTTATTATAGGAATAAGGATCTACTGGGATAGATCTAAAAGTGTTGGCACTCTCCGAGAACCCGTACATTGAAATATATATACACGACCTGGTGTCTCATATGCTTTGAGCATGTGGAGTCAAAATCAGACCGATCTAGGTGATGGTCATTGGATTGATGTTAAGAACATCCTTTAGTATATTTGACAGACTAATGATGCATTCTTAATACATGGAGAAGGAGAACTTGAAGTGACTAGGTTCACCGTTGCAAGTTTCCAAACCGATAAAGATGACTTTAAGTCGTAATTAGGGTACGTAATTTTGTTTGAAGAACAGAATAGTGAGCTGGAAATCTTCCTAGCAAGATACTGTTGCCCATTCAACAACAAAAGCGGAATACATTGTTGTAGCTGAGGCAGCAAAAGAAGCATTTTGGATCTATAAAATTCCTAATTAGATTAGGAAGTAGTTCTGTTAGCAGCTGAGCTAGGCTACAACATAGGCTAAAGAATTACGGTCTCATCAACGATCCAAGTATGTACTTCGAACTTTTTTATCTGATTCGTGAGATCATACATCGTGGCGATGTGATGATCAAATAAATCGCATCAGATGATAACCTTGTAAATCCGCTGAGGAAAGTGATATCTTAGCATAAACATAAGCGACCCGTATATAGTTCAAATGTTGGACACTTGAGTGATTGGTTATAGGCCAAGTGGAGATTGTTGGACAATTATGACCCATAGCTTCATTATTTTGTAAAGGACATGGTGTTCTTGTACAAAATTAACTATATGACAAAGGAAATATCTCTTTTTTATCATTTTGTAATTGGATTACTTAGATATATAAATGATAAAAGTCCATATGATTAGTACCAGATTAATAAGATATGAGATATAATTAATCCATGAAAGGTTTAATCATTAAATATCCATAGTCGTAGTATTATCGAGACTGGACATCGATAATGCGGAATAAGCTAGTATTACACTTGTGCGCGTTATGAAAGCTAACGGCATAGTTCTCATATATTTGGGTATTGGATACTCATGCAAGTATAATAGGAGGTTCTATTTGCTGATGGTACGGGAACAACTTCGCTCTGGATAGACCCCTCGGAATCTCATTGAATAGTATGACTATGTGTCTATGGGAATCCGAATCAGGGTAGGTGTATTTGGTCTTAACCTGAGAGTTGCATCGCTAATACTTGCGACAATGAGTACGCTTTGGTTTTAGTCTTTTGGGGCTTTAACAGGTTTTTTGTACGCCTCTTTTGGGTATGCTGAGAATCGTAGTGTATTGGATGTGATGTCAAGATGGAAGTATCACTTCAGTCATATGGAGATGATGATCACGTAGGATACGGAACTAGTACTATTAAGTACTGCAGTCATCGGGATAATATGACTAGGTCATGATAATCTGATTATAGAGACTAGTTGTCAGTGATCCGATATATGCTTCGTATGGGGCGGACACAATTCCAGCCCCAGGCCTAGCATGTGACATCCGATACTGGATCGTAATACGCAATACTTAGTATAATATGCCTGATAAAGATTATATATTCCCTTAAAGAATATTTATGGAGAATTGGGTAGGCAAAAGTTTTGCTAGAAGCCAACCATGTCTTGTAAATCGGTAAGAACGTGGTACCGGGTACGCACGTGTTCAGATAGTCCGATGACCGTATTTACTACCAACATATCCAGGGATCTCTTGGGTCGCTTCCCGAAGATTCACCGATGAGATTTGACTCGAACATAATTAATCTGGGATTAATTATGAGAGAGCAAATTAATCTGGGATTAATTACATCAAGAACTAATCTGGGATTAATTATCAGAGAAAGAATTAATCTGGGATTAATTACGTCGAGAATTTATCTGGGATTAAATTCTTCGAGATGAGAGAATGAAATTAATCGGTAAAATAAATTTAATAGTGAAATTAGATTTTTCTATTTAATTTATTTATTTGGGCTAAATTAATATATCAGATATATTAATTAAAATCGGATTTCAACACAGAATTAAAATTGGATTTTAATTCAAGCGAACGAATTAATTTAGAATTAATTCGCGAGTGACTTTCGTAATAATTTTGCGAGGCATTATTATTTAATTAAATTGGATTTAATAAGTCGCGACAGAAAATTCGTTTAGTAGGATTAAACGAATCGGGCCCAAATTGTGTTGTGTAAGCTAACTAGATTTGGAATTAAATGGGTGGGACCAATGACTTACATCACTTGTCACTATTTGATGGAAGTTGTTGGCTATTATAATGTGGCATTTTATTACACAAACACAAGTCAACTTAAGTGAAATGTTTTGGAAACAAAAATCACTATTCATTCTCTCCTCCAAGCCTCCAAAACCGTGAGCTTCATCCTCTCCCCATGGAATTTTGTTGCAAAATTTCTACTTGCTAGAACATTAAGGAGTCAAAAGAAGGTGATAGGGAAACTCATCCTTGAGTTTGGAACAACAAAGAAAGCTTGGTGCTTCCGAAATACAAAGAAAAAGTCTTGAAAATCATCCGATCAATGTGAGTATTTCCGCAACTCTCTTTGATTTATTCACACACAAATCATCTTAGAGATCCTTGGCATGTTCTAGGAAACTAACAGTGGGACTCTCTAAGTTTAGGTTTATCCGTCACGGAATCCAATTTCATGTCCATAATTGACCCACTCATCAATTGTGACGACCACAGATAATCTCACTAAACTATGCAAGTCGAGGTCATTCTATACGTATAATCCCTCAGTCACAGGCTATCAATATTATACCGAGATATAGATAAGACGTCAAATCCCTAAGGTATAATATAGTCAACTTTTAAATTTACGATCTCTAAATACACGCGGAACTCACTTCCGAAGTATATCATCACGGCCATGGATTCACTAGATCGTAAATACGTACCTGATACCTATGCCCTATACACAGGACTGGCGGATTCTATCTGATACTTACAGGATATCATGAGCATCAGTCCATACCCAATGAACATGCGGAGGTCTGATCTAAATAGATCGGTGACGTGATTGTTATCGAAGTATGGAGGATAACTCATATATCTGCAGTGGTATCTCAAGTCTAAGGACAATTATGCTACTCGACTCGAGAAGATTCCTATTGACGTTGGTGTACCATCTATTAGGAAATCTTCAGTGTGTCGTTCAGTGTTTATCAAATAAACACTTCACGTCTGTACGAGTCTCCCAAGACTCATGGTTCATTGGGATAAACCATCAGACCAAGTCTCGATATACGACATGTACTGGTCTCAGCGGATTTTACTAACCGACCCGTGTTATTAAATCTTGACTAGGAGCTTTACTTGATAATATACTTCTAGTAGTGACACTTTCCAATGTCAATTACAAACTACTTTGTAACTGCACACTACAAAATATATTATCGGGTCTTTATCTAACATATATGTATCACTAAACCATATTTAGTTTCAATCTAATCATAATTAGATCGAATATGTATATAAAAGCAAGAAGTACTACTATAAATAAGTAATATTATGGAAAAAGAAATCGTTTGTATTCATGAATCAGACATAAATACGATTCGGTTGTGCACTCCGAGCACCAACCCTAACAATCTTAACACCTAGTGCCCTAAAACCAACTGGTTTTGGAGTTACTGGGCCAAAGCTCACTACAAGGATTAAAGATGTTATAAAAAAATTAGATTAAATTCCATTGCCAAAAAGGTGTGAATCTTATATAATTTTAGGGCAAAAATATTACTCTCTTTTCAGCTACACTTATGAATATTATGGGCACAATGAAATGATTAATACCTTGTTAGTTGTTTATATAGAGAATGGTAAAAATAATCAGAGAATTTACTTATTTGGTAATTTAGAAAGAAAGAAAACAACTATTAACTTGGATAAGAATTTCACTTGTTTAGTTACTAACTTGTTTATCTTTTTATTTTGTTTTGTGTGATTGATTTTACATTGGATTGACGTTTGTGGGTATCGTCGTTGTAATCCCTCACGAGACTACAACTCGTCCACTAGGGACACCTAGAGGTTTAAAGACTTGTTGCATATGCTAAATGCAACCGTGATCCATACGAAAGAGGCTTAGATTAATTTATTTTAAAGTTGTTTATTTCATTTTGTTTTGTTAGGTTTGTGGGTGTGATGAGCGGAAAATATATCAATAATTATCGTCCATTTAACTTAATATTCGGTATAGTTTCTCACCTTTTATGAACGTTTTGATGTGTTAATGTTTATTTTGTAGATAAATAAAATATCGGGACTCATTGGAATAAAATCGGGGCTAAAACGGTGAAAAACGGATAAAAAAATAGCAAGATGGGAAATTTACTGTTCACGCGTCGCGACGCGTAGGTCTTCTGTGTCCTGACACCGAGCCAATCATGTGATGTCGACATGCGTCATCACTTGCATCATCACTTGCATCATCACTACATCATCACTTGCGTCATCACTATAGCTAGCGTCGTGACGCCCAAGCCTTCACACGTCGCGACACCGACATAATAATTTAGCCGTCATTACTATAAGGCGCATTGCGACGCGCACTGTTTTTTGAGCCTAGAAATAGAGGCCTAAATCAGTTGAATTTTTTCATACTTCTTCTGGGGAATTTGTCTAGAATACTAAGAAGAAAGTATATGGTTTGTTTAATTTCAGTTTTCATGTATTTTCTTTTTATTTTAGTAATAAAATTATGTTTGTTTTTTACTAAAAGCATGGGTAGGTAACTTCTTTTTGCTGGGGTGAAAGGTGAAACTTTTATTATGATAATTTAGATTAATCTCTCTTATTTTAAAATATATAAATTATCTTAAAACCTGATGTAATTGGATACTGCCTTTATGGTCGATTGGACTTAAATAAATTAATTTTAACCTGACTTTATTGGATACCACCATTATGGTCGATGTGGATTAATTAAAACATGACTTAATTGGGTACCGCCTATATGGTCGGTTGGTAATATAATGCAAATTTATATATTATAATAAAGGAGATTTCTAGATTTGAAATATTAAAAATGGATCCCCTAACTGTTAGGGTTGGTGCTCGGAGTGCCAATCCGGATTGTATTTATGTCTGATTCATGAATACGAACAATTCCTTTTTCCATAATATTACATACTTAATGGTAGCACCTCTTGTTTTTTATATACTTATTCGATCTAATTACGATTAGATTGAAACTAAATGTGATTTAGTGATATGTATATATTAGACAAAGACCCTAGGATTTACAATGTAGTGCGCAGTTACAACGTAGTTTGTAATTAATATTAAGAAGCGTCACTATAAGTTTTATATTCTCAAATAAAGTTCATGGTTAAGATTTACTGACGCAGGTCGGTTAGTAAAATCCGCTGAGACCAGTACATGTAGTATATTGTGACTTGGTCTGATGATTTATCCCAATGAACCATGAGTCTCGGGAGACTCGTATAGACATGTAGATATTTATTTGATAAACACTGAACGACTCACCGAAGATTTCCTAATAAATGGTACACCAACGTCAATAGGAATCTTCTCGAGTAGAGTAGCATAGTGGTCATTCGACTTGAGATACCACTGTGGATATATGAGTTATTCTCCACACTTTGAGGGCAGTCACGTCGCCGATCTATTTAGATCAGACCTCCGCATGTTCGTTGGGTGTAGACTGATGCTAATGATATCTTGTGAGTATCAGATAGAATCCATCAATCATGTGTACAAGGTATGGAGATCAGGTACGTGTTGGAGTCCTCTAAGGGTCCCAAGATCATAGATTAAGCATGAAACAATATGAATACACATCAAAGGAGGTGCGGAAAATCTCACATTGATCGGTTGGATGCTCCGAAGACAAAAACCGAACAGCTCCTCCTTGCTCGGCAGTGGGCTGCTCGGCGGTGGACTGAGCAGTGGCTCTCACGGCAGTGGGTGGATCTCCTCCATGAAGAATCGGCCATGGACTCCATTAAAGCTCCAAGCTTGTGTCAAACTTCCATGCTCACGAACTCACTTCCCTATCACCTTGGTATGCCTCCTAGAGTGTGCTAGCACCGTGATCTTGCAACAAAATCAAGTATTTCTCCTCTTTGACTCACGGTTTTGCTACAAAACCAGTGAAGAAACATGAAGAAGAAGAGAGGAAAGAGAAGAGAGTTTTGGCTCCAAAAGCCTAATATCGAAAATGAAGAGAGAGAGTGGAAAAAGAAAAAATGTAAAAGGTTTATTTATATTTTCCAAAAAATAATAACCATTTACCTTTTTCAATTTCAAAAAAAGCAAAGTATTTAATGCCTTTCAATCAACTCACATCAATCAATCAAATGTCACATCACTCAAAGTGACATGTGATTTGACGCTTGATGTGATTTGCGATTTGACGCTTGATTTGACTTGTGTGCCGCACTCGAATTCGAAATGCGAATACGCTCGCAAATAATCCCGGGCTCGGGTTCGCTAATTCCAAATTAACGAATTTTCTTTTGCATCGTAATTAAATGATTACGCCTAGCGAAATCACTATTCACATCGCTAACGAATTAATTCTAAATTAATTCGTTTGCCAGAATTAAAATCTAATTTTAATTCCGCGTCGAAATCCAATTTCTTATAATATATCAAATATATTAATTTACTGATTAATTCCAAATTAATCGTTCTCTCTCGTTAAATTGATATTTTATCCCAGATAAAATATCTCCGCAATTAAACCTGACCTTGTCATTTTATCCCGATAGCTGCAGCATTTAAGAGAACCAGTCATGTATCCTACGTGACCATCATCTCCACTATGACTGAAGTGATACTTCCGTCTTGACATCACACCCAACACACTACGATTCTCAATATACCCAGCATTGGCGTACACAGAACCTGTTAAAGCCCTGGACGACCGCAACCAAAGTATATTGATTGTCACAAGTATTAGCGGTGCAAGTCTCAGGTTAAGACCAAATACACCTACCCTGATTTCGGACTTCCGTAGACACATAGTCATACTACCAATGGAATTCCGAGGGGGTCTATCCTGAGCGAAGCTATTTCTCGTACCATCGGTAAAACACAACCTCCTATTACACTTGCATGAGTATCTTATACCCAAATATATGAGAACTATGTCGATGTGCCCTCACAACGCGTACAAGTGTAATACTAGTCTTTTACGTATTTATCGATGTCCAATCTCGATAATACTCTGACTAGGGATATTTAATGATTTATCCTTCGTGGATTGATACTGTCTCATATCATTCTCAATCCAGGAACAAATCATAAGGACCTCATATCATTTATATATCTAGGTGAGCTAATCACAAATGATAAGAGTGCAATCTCCTTTGTCACATAGTTAATTTGTACAACAACACCATGATCTATACAAATAGTGACGATATGGGTTATAATTGTCCAACACGAACCGCCATAGACAAAAACTATCAAAATTTTGTTTGATGAATCAAGGAAGAAATTCAAGATATTCAAGAAAAAGTTTAAGCAAATTAGGAGATTTGGAGGTAATCTTCATAACTCTTACACTTAGAAAGTTTGTTTCTTGTTATTGAGCATCTAGACACGTTCTAGGGTTTATTCCTTTATTAGATTTTGGGGCTTTTTATTTGGAGGATGGATTTCGAGTCTAGATGCATGTGTGAAGTTTGATTTAATGATATTAGTGTAATATTATTTCAATTTTGTCATTTGATGACTTGTTGTCATTCTAGAGTGTTACGACCACACTTGTAACTACTAGAATTGTTCTTGAGTTCTTCGTAGGTGGTGGCTTTGGTTTGTGTTAATGTTGATATGATTAATATTGAGAAATTTGGATTTAATGCATGAAAAATTATATTTTTGGTTACCAAATCAGATCTGGAAATTCTGTGATTTTGGTGATGAAAATTATGTTGTATAAATGTATTGGATGCGTTTTGGGCATTGGAACAATTTCCGGAATTTATTTCAGAGTTGAAATATGAGAAAACGGTGAAAAATGGCGTGTGTGAGTTTTGGGCTTACCGAGTGTCCGCTGTCCAAACAGTGAATTGGTCACTGTTTGGGCAGCCCATGAACTGCCCAAGCACTATTGGTGCTTGTTAGGGTTGGTGCTCGAAGTGCCAGTTCGGATTGTATTTATGTCCGATTCATGAATATGAACAATTCATTTTTCCATAATATTACTTTTTATGGTGGTACTTCTTGCTTTTATATACATATTTGATCTAATTACGATTAGATTGAAACTGAGTATGGTTTAATGATATGTATATATTTGACAAAGACCCGATAATATATTTATAGTGCACAGTTACAAAGTAGTTTGTAATTGACATTGGGAAGTTTCACTAATAAAAGTATATTATCAAATAAAGTTATTGGTCAAGATTTACTAACACGATCGGTTAGTAAAATCCACTGAAGACCAGTACATGACGTATAAAGTTACTGGTCAAGACAGTGTCACTACTAAAAGTATATTATCAAATAAATCTCATTTAACCAATGATTTTCATTAGACCACATATTTATTAAACTAATACATTGGATGTATGTAGTTTAATGAATTATAAATTGTCTTGGATAGTTTTCGTTACTTCATAACTTAGTTAACGAGTTGTCATGACTTAGTTACGTGTTTCTAAAAGAACGCATATTGAACTTCTTGAATGGTTCGAGAACTTTCAATATGTTTCTGATGGAACACGAATAGAATATTTTGACTGGTTCAAAGATATTCAATTTGAAGTTTGAAAACTGTATCTTTAAAATTCATCATGACTCTTTGAATTATTCAAAGATGTTTGATACGATCAAACATATGAATTAATGGCAATTAGTTCTAAGATTATTCAATGAATTCGATTTTTTGCTCAATATTTTTCTTTTACGATTCCATCGTGATGGAATTGGTTTGTATGAGAAATCGAATCTTATATGATTTGATTCATTTGATATTGAGTGTAACCATATTAGTTTCAATACTCTTGGGGATATGCTCCAGTAACTCTAATACATCCTTTTAATTAAGGTTGCATTAGTTTCTACAGTTACGTATATAAAATGTATAAGTCGAAAATTCAAATCTTGAAAATTTTGAGATTTGAATCTTTCTTTTGTATAATGGTTATATAATTGAAATTACTTGCGACTCGAAGGTACAAGTAAAATTTTATCATTTATTCTATTTAATAGAATATTATATGCTATTTGATAGAATATCTTTTTCTACGATTCCGAGTAATAAAATTATTTTATTACTTGGTCTGTAACATCAAATGTTGAGCATTGTAGAAAAGACTTTGACTTATTGAAGTCAAATGTGAGAGTGATAAACTATAAATGGAACTATGTAATTAATAAGATGAAAATACCCTTAGATATCTTCCTTATAAGTTCAATAGGATGTCAGAATCATTTGCGATGTGTTTGATACTTAATGGTTCTGCTGTTTTCTTTTCGAAGAAAATTATCCTATAGCTTATAATGGGAGCGATATTTGATATCGATTTCAGAAGTTAGCATTGAACCATAGATCTAAGATTGTTCGTAGCTTACTACAATTAAGTTTTGAACTTGATTAAGCTTTGGTTATGAATCGTTCATAAAATGTGCAAATGGATTCCACAGTAAAAGCAAAGTGAGCTTATTAAAGGTTTGACCTTTATAGTATGACAGTGAGAAAGATTATACTCAGCAATCTATTGTAGATTCTGAGGAAACTTGTCTATTGTCATACTGATTGAACAATTAAGGATTTTTTGTTTAATGTTGATATTAAACTATATATTTTACCTAAGAATACAAAGTGGCGTTCCTGAATGGTTTCTTCGAAGAAGAGATCCATTGTGATTTCTTTGCTAGAAGAATTCGTTCTTGAATGGCCCTGGAGTTTGTATTATGTTAAGATCACAGTTTGATATATCAACTTATAG
>SKCR01011552.1:0-45341 GCA_019454045.1 Zanthoxylum bungeanum | reverse complement strand
GGGTGTGATGTCGAGATGGAAGTATCACTCCAGTAATAGTGGAGATGATGATCACGTAGGATACAGAACTCGTTCTCTTATATGCTGCAGCTATTGGGATATTATGACTAGGTCATGTTTATCCGATTATAGAGACTAGTTGCTAGACATCTGATATGTGCTTCGTACGGGGCAGACACAATTCCAGCCCCAGGCCTTGCACGTGACATCCGATACTAGATCGAAATACACAATACTACGTATACTACACCTGATATAGATCATATATTCCTGTAAGGATATTTCTGGAGAATTGGGTAGGCATGTCGCTTTGCTAGAAGCCAACCTTGTCTTGTAAATCGGTAAAAGCGTAGTACTAGGTACTTACGTGTTCGGATAGTCCGACGACCGGATTTACTGCCAACATATTCAAGGATCTCATGGGTCGCTTCCCGAAGATTCACCGATGACGTATGACTCACACTTTATTAATCTAGGATTAATTAGATGAGAGAGAAAATTAATATGTGATTAATTACGGAGATATTTTATCTAGGATAAAATATTATTAAAAGAGAGATAACGATTAATTTGAAATTAATCGATAAATTAATATATTCGATATATTAAACGAAATTGGATTTCGACGCGGAATTAAAATTAGATTGTAATTCGGGCGAACGAGTTAATTTAGAATTAATTCGTTAGCGACGTGAATAGTAATTTTGCTAGGCAAAGTTATTTAATTAAATTAGATTTAATTTTGTCGCAACGGAAAATTCGTTAATTTGGAATTAGCGAACCTGAGCCCGGGAGTGTTTGCGGGCGCACTCGCATTGCGAATTAAAGTGTGGCCCACATGTCACATCAAGCGTAAAATCACTAGTCAATCAATTGATGTGATGTCTAGTCACTTTGAGTGATATGACAACTTTTCATTGTGATTGATGGTGGTAGTTGGAAAGCTTTAATGCTTTTGCCTTTTTGACTTTTTGAAATTAAAAAATTGCTATATGTTTAATTGATTTTGGAAATCAATTAACTTATACTCAAAACTAACTTCATCTCTCTCTTTCCTCTCTTTTCTCTCTCGTCCAAGGAGCTGTATTTTCCTCTCCAAAACTTTATGGTTTCACCGAGAATGGCAAGGAGAAGCAAGGAAATTTTGTGGCAAAATTTCCGGAGTGCTAGCACGCTTTCGGAGTCTTGCGAAGGTGATAGGGAACCGTACTTTTGAGCTTGGAATCATCAAACAAAGCTTGGAGCTTGATGAAGGACCATGACCGAAATTTCTTGGAGGACAGAAATGCTCACTACCGAGAGCCTTGGAGGGTTTCAAAGGGCATAAAAAGTTTTTGTTTTTCACCGCATCGCCTCAACCGATCGATGTAAGTATTCTGCAACTTCTTCGATGTATTCACATGTTTATTTCATTGCTTTATTCGATCCTCGGGACTTAGAGAAACCCAACAATGGTATCAGAGCGAGTTAAAGTATGAAACTTGAATTTATGGTTAAAATTGGGTAAATTGTATTTGAGCATGATTTAATAAAATTACTTGATAGAGTATGTTTAAATGATGTTTTATTGAAGTTTGATTGGATCAATTTCATGAAAATTTGATTGGATAATTTTTTGCCCAAAATGTTGCCTTGGCCGAGAGGTATAGAACCCTAAATGTCTTGGTATTTTTTGTTTCGTTGATCATTGGATGACTTGAAATGATTGGAAATGTTGATTTAATGTTGATTGTGGATTTAATTGGATTGAAACCAAATAGGACATAAATTAACCTCACATTGCCGAGACATGAATCATGGAAAATGGGTTTGATTTTTGATCAATTGTGTTGGACACTAATTATTGTTGATAAGCATATTTAATTAGGCTAATTGATGTTTTGGAAATGTTAATTTGGGTAATTAATCATGGCTTACACTTTGAGTAATTAAATTGTGAAATTTGGAATTTTTGTAATTTAATTATGTTGGGCTTAAATTGGATTTGGGCTTGTAAAGTTGTTATTGGGCTTTAATGGGCTTGGTTGTACCAAGATTGGTTTAGGCAAATTGGTTGGATCCAATTGGGCCCAAAACCATATCCATAAAGTCCAATTATAACTAATGGACCTTTAACTTTAATTGGGCCTAAATTGGTTTCTAGGCATATATTGGATATATTGGCATATATAAGATATATGTTTCGAACTTGGATGTCCACCTACTGGATCTAGGAATTGGATGGGATCCAATTGATCTTAGAGATCTACCTAGTTAATTATCATACAATTTGTTGGCCAAAGTCAAGATTGTGTGACATTTAACGGGATCCTAGCCCACTAGGAAACACGGTTTCCCGAGTACTCAACAGAGGGTTAGAGGCTCGCCGAAAAATAGTGGGAGGCAAGTATTAAATTTGCAATATTCGTTTAGTAACTTGCCATACACGCTCATTTCAAATATTACGTCAAATGTATTATTTATTAGTTGGACTAATAATTAATAGTTGTTTTAAATAAACAGTTGGACTGTATTCAAACTATTTCAGATAATAGTTGATTTTATAATTAGATTATAGTAATCAATATAATTGAATTAACCTATTAAATTATAGTTGATTATATAGTTAGACTATAGTAATCATTATAATAAATAGTACCTAAAATCGTTGATTAAATAGTTGGACTATTAGAATCAAGATAATTGAAAGATTAGTGTTTAAAAGATAATCCTGGGTGTAAAATGTTTTAAACGACTTTAATTTTTAAATTGGGAAGAAAATTCAGGATAGTCCTGGAAACTAAGAAGTTACTTTATTTGATAAAATAACATCTTATGCCTAAGCCCGAAGTTGAGCAAATAGTAGAACATGATATTTTGAAGATTCATGTGATGATAACTTTAGTGCTTAATCCATTATGCTTGCCAAATAGACTCCTTAATTTCTTAATCAGAACTAAGGATTAGATCCTTAAAGTATGATAATGAAATTGAAGGATCTTCATAGATCTATTCTTAGATCTTAGAAGTACTATAAATTGCAATAGTAAGCTCTTGGAGAGTTAATGGCTATACTCAAGGAGTAAAAGCCAAAGTTTACAATAAGGCAAGAAGCGCAAGGCGCATCTTACTTCGACATTTCAGAAGGCCAAGGCTTGGCCAAAGGCTTTTGGGGTGTGGAAAAGGGCAAAAGGCAAAATCATTATAATCTTCTGGGAAGACAAATGACATATCACAAAATGTCTGCCTAAATTATGGCAAACAGGGACACAGAAGCGTGACTGCCGTATGGACAAGGCAGACATGAAGAAATTGAAGACGGTGCAAGGCTCCGGCTTCAAATATGTTTGTCATAAACATGTTCAATACTAGTATTAAAATTGGATTTTAGATACTTAGTGCAATACATAAATATGTACTGATGTGCAGAACTGCTATGAGCAGGATACTGACTTCAGTTGAGATTAATCTACGAATAGGAAACAAGACGTAAGTCGCTGTTTTAACCGTAGATACCTAAGTTTAGGAACTACCCTTCGGGTATGTACTTAAATTAGGAAACTGTTACAATGTAACTAGTTTGACTAGATACATTATCTCTATATCAGGGTTTAATCCGTTGCGGATATACCTTTATATTCTAGAACACTAAAGTGTTGGAGTTTTCTATTCTTCCCAAGATCATTAAACAAACATGAAACAAGTGCGAATACAACGAGGGAGTTGCGGAATACTCACATCGATCGGTTGAGCGACGCGTTGGACAACAAAAGAAGTCGTTTTCTGCCTCCTCCAAGCTCGGTAGTGGGCTGTAATGGATCTCCAAGATTCGGCCATGTGTGGTCCTCCATGCAAGCTCCAAGCTTGTGTTGATTCCTTGCTCATGTAGTGAGTTCCCTATCACCTTTGTATGAACTCATTTGAGTGCTAGCCCTTGATGATTTTGCCACAAAATCACCACTGGTTTGCCTTCACTTTCTCGGCATTTCTTGACAGAAAATAGAAGAGAAACAGAAGGTGCAAAACCGTGTGAGAGAGAAGAAGGTTTTTGGCTCCAAATCGTGAAAGAGAGAGAGAAATAAAAGTGTTGTCTATATATAATTGATTTTCCAAAAATCATATATACCATTTTGGCTTTTAAAAGTCAAACAATTAAAGCCATAAATGCCAACCACTTCCATCAAGTCACATCACTCATTAAATCACATAAATCAATCAAATATCACATCACTCAAAGTGACATGTGATTTGACGCTTGATGTGACTAGTGATTTGAGGCTTGAATTGACTTAAGTGCCGCACTCGAATTTGAAATGCGAATGCGCTCACAAACAATCACGGGCTCGGGTTCGCTAATTCTAAATTAACGAATTTTCCGTCGCGACGCAATTAAATGATTATGCCTAGCAAAATCATTATTCACGTCGCGAACGAATTAATTCTAAATTAACTCGTTCGCCCGAATTAAAATCTAATTTTAATTCCGCGTCGAAATCCAATTTCGTTTAATATATCAAATATATTAATTTATCGATTAATTCCAAATTAATCGTTTTCTCTCTCTTAATGATATTTTGTCCCAGATTAAATATCTCCATAATTAATCCCAGATTAATTTTCTCTTTCATTAAATTAATCCCAGATTAATAAAAGTGCGAGTCATACGTCATCGGTGAATCTTCGGGAAGCGACCCATGAGATCCCCGGATATGATGGCATTAAATTCGGTCGTCGGACTATCCGAACACGTAAGTACCTAGTACTACGTTTATACCGATTTACAAGACAAGGTTGGCTTCTAGTAAAGCGCCATGCCTACCCAATTCTCCAGAAACATGCTTACAGGAATAATCGATCTATATCAGGCATAATATACGTAGTATAGTGTATGTCGATCCAGTATCGGATGATCATGTGCTAGGCCTGGGGCTGGAATTGTGTCTGCCCCGTACGAAGCGCATGTCGGATGTCTGGTAACTAGTCTCTATAATCGGATAAACATGACCTTGTCATTTTATCCCGATGACTGCAGTACTTAAGAGAACCAGTCCCGTATCCTACGTGACCATCATCTCCATTATGACTGGAGTGATACTTCCATCTTGACATCACACCCAACACACTACGATTCTCGATATACCCAGAAGAGGCGCACACAGAAACCGGTTAAAGCCCTGGATGACCAAAACCACAGTATATCGATTGTCCAAGTATTAGCGGTGCAAGTCTCAGGTTAAGACCAAATACACCTACCCTGATTTCAGACTTCCATAGACACATAGTCATACTACCAAAGGAATTCTGAGGGGGTCTATCCAGAGCGAAGCTGTTTCCCGTACCATCGGTAAAACACAACCTCCTATTACACTTGCATGAGTATCCTATACCCAAATATATGAGAACTATGTCGTTATGCCCTCACAACGCGCACAAATGTAATACTAGTCTTTTACGTATTTATCGATGTCCAATCTCGATAATAATCTGACTAGGGATATTTGATGATTTATCCTTCGTGGACTGATACTGTCTCATATCATTCTCAATCCAGGAACAAATCATAGGGACCTCCTATCATTTATATATCTTAGTGATCTAATCACAAATGATAAGAGAGCAATCTCCTTTGTCACATAGTTAATTTGTACAACAACACCATGATCTGTACAAATAGTGATGCTATGGGAATAATTGTCCAACAATCTCCCACTTGGCTTATAGCCAGTCACTCGAGTGTCTTACACCCGAACTATGTACGGTTGGCTCAAATTACAGAGAAAAGACTTTCGTCAGCGGATTTGCATGACTATCGTCTGATGCGATTGATACGATCATCACATTGCCACGATGTATGATATGAACGAATCAGATGAATAGTTGAAGTATATATCTGGATCATTGATGAGACCATTAATTCTTTAGCCTGCGCTGACGCCTAGCTCAGCCACTAACATAATTATATCTAATCTAATTAAATTTATTATTGACCCATATGGCTTCTATTGCTTGGAAGATTTCCAGCTCACTGTTCTGTTATTCAAACTGTATAGTACCGTTTAGTGACTTATAGTCATTTTTCCGGTTAGGAAACTTGCTACAGTGATCCCAGTCACTTCAAGTTCTCCAACTCCATAGTTTTAGAAAGCATCATTAGTTCTCTAAGATACTAACAGATGTTCTTAATATCAATCCAGTGACTATCACTAGGATTGGCCTGTTCGTGAATCCATATGCTCAAAGCGTATGAGACACAAAGTTACGTACATTTTTCAATGTACGATTTCTCGAAGAGTATTTATGAAAGTCAAGCTTTCATCGATTTTATTATGGGAATATCATTTCCAAGAAATGACATATATAATCATTATTGTATAGGACATTTACTGTCAGTGCGCTCCCACTAACCTCCTTATATACACAAGAGTCATATGCGTGTTGAATTAAATCATATACGATTATGATGACATCAAAACGATAATTCCAAGAACCTAATGCTTGCTACAATCCAAACATGGATCGAATAACTTGCAAACCTTGTTTGCTTGTTATGGTACGACAAAACTGACAGGATGTTGTAAACATCCTCCAAAAGGTTACTTTTTAAGGAAAGCAATTTTCCCGTTCAGCTGACATATTTCATAAATGAAACATGCAGCATCAGCAAGCATTATCCAAATGGATTTACCATGGAAACAGGTAAAAGGTTGAATCGTAATCAACACAATGTTGATAACGATACCTTTCCGCTAAAAGCCTAGCTTTACACGTTGGTATGGTACCATCCATGTATGTCGCCATCCATGTATGTCTTCCTTGAAGACTTATATAGTACCAATAGGCACAATTCCTTGCGGTACATCAACTAGTGTCCAAACTTGTTGATATACATGGAATCCATTTCGGACTCATGGCACTTTGCCATAATTAGGGAGTCGATACCTTGTATCACTTCCTCATACGTAGTCAGTTGGTATACCTCAATAAGATTAACATCTTTATGAGATGAGATCAGAAACCCATACCCCAGGTTGTTTTCTGATTCTCTCCGACTTACGTGGTTCCTGTGTATTCAAAGATTACTAGTATAGTTTCATCCTTGATGAACTATTTGTGTTCCATTAAGGAATCGGTGCCTGGAACAGTATCACTCCAATTTTCATCGAGTTTTACTATCCTCCCACTTACCACTGCATATCGGCATTCCTCTTAGGAAAACCGCATGGCGAGCAACAATTAAATTGATCTCTTGTGAGTTGTATAAGTACTATACTTTGGTATCCATAGGATAACCTATAATTAGACACTTATCCGATTTGGGTTGTAGTTTGGTATCATCCAAACATATGCCTAGCATACCCAAATCATCAGGAATGAGAAACCCGATTTCTTTCCTATTCATATCTAATATGAAGTCTGTCAAACAGATTATTATGGAACCTTATTCTAAATAAGTTCTTGCACTGTTTAAAGCTTATCCGTTGAAGGAAATGGTAGATCAGAGCGACTCATGATTAACCTTATCATATCCAACAAGATTCGGTTACTCTGGTTCGGACACACCGTCAGGATGACGTGTTCCAGGAGGAGTCCTCTTTGAAATAATATTTTACTCTTTCAAGTATATTAGAAACTTATTGCCTAAGTATTTTCCATTACGGTCTTACCGTGACAGTTTAATACTTCAGCCGATCTGTTTGTCTATTTTCGTGTCGAAACTTAAAAGTTTCTGATTTGTGTTTCAAAAGAGACACATAACCATAACGCGATGCCACATCCATATAGGTCACGAAATATCCATATCCATCTCTAGCCTAGCTAAACATGGGCCCACTTGCTTCACTATGAACTAGGGCTAACAGATCGGTGGCATTTACACTTTTACCAAGTAAATATTGTTTTAGGCATTTGGCCTAATAAATTAGATTCGTAGACTTTATTTGATTGGAATCAAATTAGTCCTAGTACCCACTCTTCGAAAGTGTGGATATACGATTCTTGTTTAATTGTGTCCAAGACAACAATGCCACTTATTAGTTTCTTCTGATCAAATCAGTTTGAGCTATTTGTTTGTCATGTTATATATTTGAGATTTATTTATATTCAAAATATAAATTCTATTATTCACATCTAATGTTTTATCTCAATATCATATTTATATAATAAAACACTTTAGTGTTCTAGGCTATAAAGGTTCACCCGTAACGGGTTAAACACTGATATGGAGATAATGTCTCTAGTCAAACTAGTTACATTTTAACAGTTTCCAAATTTAGGTACAAACCGAGGGAGTTCCTAAACTTAGGTATCTACGGTTAAAATAGCGACTTTCGTCCCGTTTCCAATTCGTATAATCTAAATCCAACTGAAGTCGGTATCTTGCTCATAGCAGATTCTGAACATCAGTACATATATTTATGTATCACACTAAGTATATAAAATCCAATTTTAATACTAGTAGTGAACATAATTATGACAAACATATTTGAAGTCAGAGCCTTGCCCCGGCTTCAATTCCTTCATGTCTGCCTTGTCCAAACGGCAGTCACGCTTCCGCGATCCCGTTTGCCACAATTTAGGCAGACATTTTAGGATATGTCATTTATCTTCCCAGAAGATTATAATGATTTTACCTTTGCCTTTTCACATTCCAAAAGCCTTTGGCCAAGCCTCGGGTTTCTAGAATATCGAAGTAAGGTGCGCCTTGCGCTACTTGCCTTATTGCAAAGTTTGACTTTGTCTCCTTGAGAATAGTCATTAACTCTCCAAGAGTTATTATTGCAATTTTAGTACTTGTAAAATCTAAGTATAGATTTATGAAGATCCTTCAATTTCATTATCATACTTTAAGGATCTAACCCTTAGTTCTGACAAAGAAAGAAATTAGGAGTCTACTGCGACAAGCTTAATGGATTAAGCACTAAAGTTATCATCACATAAATCTTCCAAAGATTATGCTCTACTATTTGCTTAACTCCGGGCTTAGGCCTAATATGTTATTTTATCAAATAAAGTAACTTATTAGATTTCAGGACTATCCTGAAATTTATTCCCAATTTGAAAATTAAACCATTTAATACATTTTCCCTAGGATTATGTTTTAAATGTCAATCTTTCAATTTTATCTTGATTTTAATAGTCCAACTATTTAATCAACGATTTAGGTACTATTAAATATAATCATTATTATAGTCCAACTATATTAATCAATTATACTTTTAATTTGTTTGAATACAGTCCAACTGTTTTAAAACAACGTTTAAATATTAGTCCAACTAACATTTAATATATATGACGAATGATATTTGAATGAGCGCGTATGTCAAGTAATTAAACGAATATTGCAAATTCAATTCTTGCCTCCCACTATTTTTCGGCGAGCCTCTAACCCTCTTTCGAGTACTCGGGAAATCGTGTTTCCTAGCGGGCTAGGATCCCATTAAATATCACACAATCTTGACTTTGGCCAACAAATTGTATGATAATTAACTAGGTAGATCTCTAAGATCAATTGGATCCCATCCAATTCCTAGATCCAGTAGGGGGACGTCCAAGTCCGAAACATATATCTTATATATGCCAATATATCCAATATATTACCTAACCTTTTCCTCTGAATCAACTAAGCCTTGGCTTGGCACAACAAACTTAGTGATCCCAGTCAAGCGCGACCCATTGACCATGGAAGCTTCGTAATCAATGTCGATGGACATGAAGTGGTCTTGACTTTGGCCAACAAACCACAACTTGGACAAGGCACTGATATGGAACAAAGCTCTCGTGATTCAAACACATCCTCAACTGACAAAGGCCTTGACTTTGGCCAACAAACCAATTCCAGCCTTGGATCTTGAGTAAGAATCACTCAATGGAAAGAAAAACGCTTAATATTTTGCGAGGGTTTTTCGCGTGCAAATTGGCAACCAATTTATTATTTTTGTTAAGGTCTCATCATCATACACCCTTAAACATGCATTCTAAATACATAATAAAACGCGTATAATAAAATAATAATGATATGCGGATGGATACTTTACACAATGATCCTAGATCAAATCTCTCACTTTCTCTCTCTCGCTAGCACAAGTATTATTTCTACCCGTTACACTACACTTCTAAAGAAACCTCATTTACATTGAGGGGATTAGGTGAGAAGAGAATACAAAGAATAAAGAGGTAATAAGGCTGGACACGCAGGTCCAATTAATAAATTCCAAATTTATTACAACAATTTCTAAAATTGCCCCACCCATCTAATATCCATCCGATATACATTATTCATGCATCGCAACCATGTATTCACACAAGCATGTTATCAATCAATCTAATCAAATTAATTAATCTGATAATTAATGACCATCCAATGTTCAAACAACGATTTCATTTTGCGCGAGTCAAACTCATTTTGCGAATAAGTACTCAAAGTACGAATTCTCGAATTAAATTAAACTACATAATTAAATCCAATTCAATTTGTATTTAATATAATTCGCCATTTAATTCCAAATTAATTATTACGCTTTATTTGACGAACCTTTACGACTTAAATTCCAAATTTAATCATTACGGGTCTCAAAGCCCGATTAACGTCCAACGTTAATTTAATTAAAGACCAATGGGCTTTTAATTAATTTCTTTAAGGCGTGGAATTTTGGTCAACTCGGGTCAAACCCAATAACCAAAGCCCAATCAAGGAGTAACCCCATAAGCCCAGAAATCAATTTAGGCCCATTAGGCCCAATTAAATTATTAAGGTCCATTAGTCGCATTTGGGCTTTATGGAAGCGGTTTTGGGCCCAATTGGATCCAACCAATTTAGCCTAAACCTAAATTGGTACAACCAAGCCCAATAAGCTCATTTACAACATTTCAAGCCCAAATACAATTTAAGCCCAAATAATTTAATTCCAAAAATTCCAAATTTCTCAATTAAATTACCTAAAGTGTATAACATTATTAATTAACCAAATCAATATTTCCAAAACACCAAATTAGCATAATTAATCATGCTTATCAATATTAAATCATGTCCAACACAATTTAACAAAAATCAAACCCATAAACCATGCTTTAACTCTCGGCTTTGTGGGGTTTTTAATGTCCAATTCATTTTGAATCCAATTGAATCCAAATTAACATTAAATCCATATTCCCAATTGATTCCAACTCATCCAATGAATCAAAAAATAAAAAATCCAAGACATTTAGGGATCATGTCATTTTCGGCCAAGCCACAAAATTTGGGGAAAATTGTTCCAAACCATTTTTCTTGAAATTGATCCTATCAATCTTCAATTCAACAACATTTAAGCATACTAAATCATCCAATTTCATTAAATCATGCTCAAATTCATTTTACCCAATTTTAACCCTAATATATTTTCATGCTCAACCTTGCTCTGATACCATTGTTGGAGTTTTCTAAGCTTCCCAAGATCATTAAACAAGCATGAAACAAGTGCGAATACAACAAGGGAGTTGCGGAATACTCACATCGATCGGTTGAGCGACGCATTGGACAACAAAAGAAGTCCTTTTCTGCCTCCTCCAAGCTCGGCAGTGGGCTGTAATAGATCTCCAAGATTCGGCCATGTGTGGTCCTCCATGCAATCTCCAAGCTTGTGTTGATTCCTTGCTCATGTAGTGAGTTCCCTATCACCTTTGTATGAACTCATTTGAGTGCTAGCCCTTGATGATTTTGCCACAAAATCACCACTGGTTTCCCTTCACTTTCTCGGCATTTCTTGACAGAAAACAGAAGAGAAACAAAAGGTGCAAAACCGTGTGAGAGAGAATAAGGTTTTTGGCTCCAAACCGTGAAAGAGAGAGAAATAAAAGTGTTGTCTATATAATTGATTTTCCAAAAATCATATATACCATTTTGGCTTTTAAAAGTCAATCAATTAAAGCCATAAATGCCAACCACTTCCATCAAGTCACATCACTCATTAAATCACATCAATTAATCAAATATCACATCACTCAAAGTGACATGTGATTTGACGCTTGATGTGACTAGAGATTTGACGCTTGATTTGACTTGCGTGCCGCACTCGAATTCGAAATGCGAATGCGCTCGTAAACAATCCCGGGCTCGGGTTCGCTAATTCTAAATTAACGAATTTTCCGTCGCGACACAATTAAATGACTATGCCTAGGAAAATCACTATTCACGTCGCGAATGAATTAATTCTAAATTAACTCGTTCGCCCGAATTAAAATATAATTTTAATTCCGCGTCGAAATCCAATTTCGTTTAATATATCGAATATATTAATTTATTGATTAATTCCAAATTAATCATTTTCTCTCTCTTAATGATATTTTGTCCCAGATAAAATATCTCCGTAATTAATCCCAGATTAATTTTCTCTCTCATTAAATTATTTCCAAATTAATAAAAGTGCGAGTCATACGTCATCGGTGAATCTTCGGGAAGCGACCCATGAGATCCCCGGATATGTTGGTAGTAAATTCGGTCGTCGGACTATCCAAACACGTAAGTACCTAGTACTACGTTTATACCGATTTACAAGACAAGGTTGGCTTCTAGCAAAGCACCATGCCTACCCAATTCACCAGAAACATGCTTACAGGAATAAGCGATGTATATCAGGCGTAGTATATGTAGTATTGTGTATGTTGATCCAGTATCAGATGATCACGTGCTAGGCTTGGGGCTGGAATTGTGTCTGCCCCGTACGAAGTACAAGTCGGATGTCTGGTAACTAGTCTCTATAATCGGATAAACATGACCTTGTCATTTTATCCCGATGACTGCAGTACTTAAGAGAACCAGTCCCGTATCCTACGTGACCATCATCTCCACTATGACCGGAGTGATACTTCCGTATTGACATCACACCCAACACACTACGATTCTCGATATACCCAGAAGAGGCGCACACAGAAACCGGTTAAAGCCCTGGACGACCAAAACCAAAGTATATCGATTATCGCAAGTATCAACTGTGCAAGTCTCAGGTTAAGACCAAATACACCTACCATGATTTTTAACTTCTATAGACACATAGTTATACTACCAATGGAATTACAAGGGGGTCTATCCAAAGCGAAGCTGTTTCCCGTACCATCGGTAAAACACAACCTCCTATTACACTTACATGAGTATCCTTTACCCAAATATATGAGAACTATGCCGTTATGCCCTCACAACGCGCACAAGTGTAATACTAGTCTTTTACGTATTTATCGATGTCCAATCTCGATAATACTCTGACTAGGGATATTTGATGATTTATCCTTCGTGGACTGATACTGTCTCATATCATTCTCAATCCAGGAACAAATCATAGGGACCTCCTATCATTTATATATCTTGGTGATCTAATCATAAATGATAAGAGAGCAATCTCATTTGTCACATAGTTAATTTGTACAACAACACCATGATCTGTACAAATAGTGACGCTATGGGTCATAATTGTCCAACAAAAGTGTTTTATTATATAAAAATGATATTAAGATAAACATTTTAGATGTGAATAACAATATTTATATTTTGAATATAAATGAATCTCAAACATATAACATGACAAACAAATAGCTCAAACTGATTTGATCAGATGAGACTTATAAGTGGCATTGTTGTTTGGGACACAATTTAAACAAGACTCGTATATCCACACTTTTGAAGAGTGAGTACTAGGACAAATTTGATTCCAATCAAATAAAGTCTACGAATCTAGTTTATTGGGCAAAGTGCCTAAAACACCTTTACTTGGTAAAAGTGTAAGTGTCACCGATCTGTTAGCCCTTATTCATATTGACGTAAGTGGGCCCATGTTTAGCTAGGCTAGAGGTGGATATGAATATTTCGTGACCTTTACGGATGTGCCATCGCGTTATGGTTATGTGTTTCTTTTGAAACACGAATCAGAAACTTTTAGAGTTTCGACATGAAATAGACAAACAGATCGGCTAAAGTATTAAACCATCACGATTGGACCATGATGAAAATACTTAAGCAATAAGTTTCTCAATACTTGAAAGAGTACAATATTCTTTCAATAAAGACTCCTCCCATAACATGTCAAATTGACGGTGTGTCCGAACCGAGAAACCAAATTTTGTTACACATGATAAGGTTAATCATAAGTCGCTCTGAGCTATCATTTCCTTCAATGGATATGCATAAACAGTGCAGAACATATTTAGAATAAGGTTCCATAAAAATCCGTTTGACATACTTCATATTAGATATGAACATGAAAGAAACTGGGTTTTCTCATACCTGATGATTTGGGTATGCTAGGGATATGTTTGGATGATACCAAACTAGAACCCAAATCTGATAAGTGCCAAGTTGTAGGTTATCCTAGGGAAACCAAAGTGTAGTACTTATACAACTCACAAGAGAACAATTTAATTGTTGCTCACCATGCGGTTTTCCTAAGAGGAATACCTATATGCAGTGGTAAGTGGAAGGAAAGTAAAACTCGATGAAAATCGGAGTAATACTGTTCCAGGCATCGAGTCCTTAATGGAACACAAATAGTTCAACAAGGATGGAACTATACCAATAATCTTCGAATACACAAGAACTGCGTAAGTCGGAGAGAGTCAGAAAACAACCTGGGAGGTATGGGTTTCTGATCTCACCTCGAAAAGATGTCAATCTTATTGAGGAATACGAACTGACTACGTATGAGGAAGTGATACAAGGTATCGACTCCCTATTATGGCAAAGTGCCATATAATCCGAAATGGATTCGATGTATATCAACTTAGTTTGGATACTAGTTGTTGTACCGAAAGACATTGTGCCTATTGGTACTATATAAGTCTTCAAGGAAGACATACATGGAATGTTGGTTTCTATTATATGTCCCAAGGAAAGATTAAGCATTTAAATACAACAATGAATATATATATTAAAAGATGAAGTATGGCGGAATCATACTCACAAAGATCGGAATGCGGATGCGTTGATGAAATGAAAATTTTCTCCTTTGTGCAGTGAAGGTTTCGGCCAAGGTGAGTGGGGAAGCTCCAAGCTTTCTTTGATCCTGCCAAGCTCAAGAATTAGTTTCCCATAACACCTTTGTATGATCCCTTGAAGGTGCTAGCCTTGTGTGTTAATTTATGTTCCAAACAAAACACAATTTCTTCAAGTTTTTGCAACAAAAACAGAAAAGTGGAGAGGGCTGTGAAACTTCACAGTTTCGGTCAAGAGGAAAGAGAGGAGAGTGAGGGATTTGATTTCAAAAATCAATTATATTTATGCCATAATATTATTAAATTAATAATAAACTTATGACACAAATCATGCAATGGCTTAGAGTGTCAAACACTCAATTTCCATGCAAAACCATTGAGTGCATTGTACACTATCTCCATGCAATGCATCACAATTAAATAATGCATAATATGACATGTGTCATGTGGGCCCCACACGTTTCCAAATGAAAGTGGGCCCACGTGCACTCACGCGTTCGGGTTCGATATTTCTGAAATACCGAACTTACGTCGCGACGTTAATTAAATCGAATTTAAATAAATGATTGCGCCTAGCGAAATTATTATTTACGTCGCTAACGAATTAATTCTAAATTAACTCGTTTGTCCGATTTAAAATCTAATTTTAATTTCGCGTCGAATCGAATTTCGATTATTATATCGAATATAATAATTTTACGATTAATTCCAAATTAATCGTTCTCTCTCTAATTATAGTACTTTATCCAAGATAAAGTCTCTCCGTAATTAATCCAAGATTAATCGAGTTTGAATCATACGTCATTGGTGAATCTTCGGGAAGCGACCCAAGAGATCTCCGGATATGTTGGCAGTAAATACGGTCGTTGGATAATCCGAACACGTACGTACCTCGTACTACGTTTTTACCGATTCACAAGACAAGGTTGGCTTCTAGCAAAGCGCCATGCCTACCCAATTCTCCAGAAATATTCTTATAGGAATATCAGATCTATATCAAGCGTAGTATACCGTAGTATTGCGTACATCGATCCAGTATCGGACGATCACATGTTAGGCCTGGGGCTGGAAATGTGTCTGCCCCGTACGAAACATATATCGGACATCAAGCAACTAGTCTCTTTAAATCGGACAATCCTGACCTGGTCATATTGTCCCGACGGTTGCAACCTTTTATAGAGTATTAGTTCTGTGTCCTGCGTGATCATCACCTCCATATGTCTGAAGTGATACTTCCATCTCGACATCACATCCGGTACACTACGATTCTCGATAAACCCAGAAGAGGTGTACACAGAACCGGTTAAGGTCCCCAACCACCAAAACCAAAGTTTACCGATTGTCGCAAGTACTAGCGATGTAAGTCTCAGGTTAAGACCATATACACCTACCCTGATGCGGCCTCCCATAGACACGCAGACATACTACCAATGGGATTCCGCGGGGTCTATCCAGAGCGAAGCTGTTTTCCGTACCATCGGTAAAACACAACCTCCTATCGCACTTGCATAAGTATCCAATACTTAAATATATGAGAACTATGCCGTTGTGCCCTCACAACGTGCACAAGCGCAATACTAGTCTATCTCGATAATACTCCGACTAGGGATATTTAATGATTAAACCTTTATGGATTGATACTGTCTCATATCATCTCAATCCGGTATTAATCATATGGACTTTCGCCATTTATATATCAAAGTAAATAATATTACAAAACGGCAAAAGGCAATTTCATTATCACATAGTTAATTTTGTACAATAATACAATATCATTTACAAACAGTGACGCTATGTGACATAATGTCTAACATGGAAGGCAACATACCAACGTATAAAGCTGGGCTTGTAGCGAAAAGGTATCGTTATGAACATTGTGTCGATTACGACGAAACCATTTACTTGTTGTCATGGTAAATCCATTTGGATAATGCTTGCTGATGCTGCATGTTTCATTCATGAAATATGGCAGCTGGAATGCCAGAATCGTTTTCCTTAAAGGAAACCTTTTGGAGGATGGTTACAACATCCTATCGGTTTTGTCGTACTAAAACTAGCAAACAAGGTTTGCAGGTTATTCGATCCATGGATGGATTGAAGTAAGCATTAAGTTCTTGGAATTAACGTTTTGATGTAATCATAATGGTATATGATTTAATTCAAAAAGAAAATGATTATTGTGTATATAATTCAGTTAGTGGGAGCGCACTGAAAGTGAATGTCCTAAATAATGATAATATGTCATTTCTTGGAAATGATATTCCCATAATACAGTCGGTGAAAGCTTGGCTTTCATGAAAATTCTCCGTAGAATTCTTGGGAGAAACAACCTTTATTCTAGGAATAAAGATCTACTGGGATAGATTTAAAGTTGTGAGTACTCTCCGAGAACTCGTACATTGAAATAAATGTACGCGACCTAGTGTCTCATACGCTTTGAGCATATGGAGTCACAATCAGGCCAATCCAAGTGATAGTCATTGGATTGATGTTAAGAACATCCTTGAGTATCTTAGAGGAACTAAGGATGCGGTCTTATTCTATGGAGAAGGAGAACTTGAAGTGACTGGGTTCACTGCTGCAAGTTTCCTAATCGATAATATCGACTATAAGTCGCAAAACGGTACTATACAGTTTAAATAACGGAACAGTGAGCTGGAAATCTTCCAAGCAAGATACTGTTGCCGAATAAACAACAAAAGTGGATTATTGCTGCAGCTGAGGCAGCAATAGAAGCCTTTTGGATTGATAATAAATCTAACTAGATTAGATATAGTTCTGTTAGCAGCTGAGCTAGGCTACATCGCAGGCTAAAGAATTAATGGTCTCATCAACGATCCAGATATATACTTCGATTATTCATCTGATCCGTTCGGATTATACATCGTGGCGATGTAATGATCGTCTAAATCGCATCTGATGATAATCATGCAAATCTGCTGACGAATGTCTTTTCCCAGTAATTTGAGTGAACTGTACATAGTTCGGGTGTAGGAAACTTGAGTGACTGGCTATTGGCCAAGTGGGAGATTGTTGGACAGTTATAACCCATAGCGTCACTATTTGTACAGATCATGGTGTTGTTGTACAAATTAACTATGTGACAAAGGAAATTGCTCTATTATCATTTGTGATTAGATCACCAAGATGTATAAATGATAGGAGGTCCTTATGATTAGTTTCTGGATTGAGATGATATGAGACAGTATCAATCCACGAAGTTTAATCATTAAAATCCCTAGTCGTAGTATTATCGAGATTGGACATCGATAATGCAGAATAGACTAGTTACACTTGTGCGCGTTGTGAGGGCATAACGACATAGTTCTCATATATTTGGGTATATGATACTCATACAAGTGTAGTAGAAGGTTGTGTTTTACCGATGGTATGGAAAACAACTTCGATCTGGATAGACCCATCGGAATTCCATTGGTAGTATTACTATGTGTCTATGGAAGTCCGAATCAGGGTAGGTGTATTTGGTCTTAACCTGAGACTTGCACCGCTAATACTTGTGACAATCAATGTACTTCGGTTTTGGTCGTCCAGGGCTTTAACAGGTTATGTGTACGCCTCTTCTGGGCATATTGAGAATCGTAGTGTATTGGGTGTTATGTCGAGATGGAAGTATCACTCCAATAATAGTGGAGATGATGATCACGTAGGATACGAAACTCGTTCTCTTATATGCTGCAGCTATCGGGATATTATGACTAGGTCGTGTTTATCCGATTATAGAGACTAGTTGTCAGACATCTGATATGTGCTTCGTACGTGGCAGACACAATTCCAGCCCCAGGCCTTGCACGTGACATCTGATACTGGATCGAAATACGCAATACTATGTATACTACGCCTGATATAGATCATATATTCCTGTAAGGATATTTCTGGAGAATTGGGTAGGCATGGCGCTTTGCTAGAAGCCAACCTTGTCTTGTAAATCGGTAAAAGCGTAGTACTAGGTACTTACGTGTTCGGATAGTCCGACGACCGGATTTACTGTCAACATATTCAGGGATCTCATGGGTCCCTTCCCGAAGATTCACCGATGATGTATGACTCCCACTTTATTAATCTGGGATTAATTAAATGAGAGAGAAAATTAATCTGGGATTAATTACGGAGATATTTTATCTGGGATAAAATATTATTAAAAGAGATAACAATTAATTGGAATTAATCGATAAATTAATATATTCGATATATTAAATGAAATTGGATTTCGACGCGGAATTAAAATTAGATTTTAATTCGGGCGAACGAGGTTAATTTAGAAGTTAGAATTTTGTTAGGGACGTGAATAGTAATTTTGCTAGGCAAAGTTATTTAATTAAATTAAATTTAATTTCATCGCAACGGAAAATTCATTAATTTGGAATTAGCGAACCTGAGCCCGGAGTATTTGCGGGGGCACTCGCATTGCGAATTAAAGTGTGGCCCACAAGTCACATCAAGCGTCAAATCACTAGTCAATAAATTGATGTGATGTCTAGTCACTTTGAGTGATATGACAACTTATCATTGTGATTGATGGTGGTAGTTGGATAGCTTTAATGCTTTTGCCTTTTTGACTTTTTGAAATTCAAAAATTGGTATATGTTTAATTGATTTTGGAAATCAATTAACTTATACACAAAACCAACTTCATCTCTCTCTTTCCTCTCCTTTCTCTCTCGCCCAAGGGGCTGTATTTTCCTCTCCAAAACTTTCTGGTTTCACCGAGAATGGCAAGGAGAAGCAAGGAAAATTTGTGGCAAAATTTCCGGAGTGCTAGCATGCTTTCGGAGTCTTGCGAAGGTGATAGGGAACCGCACTTGGGAACTTGGAATCATCATACAAAGCTTGGAGCTTGATGAAGGACCATGACCGAAATTTCTTAGAGGACAGAAATGCTCACTGCCGAGAGCCTTGGAGGGTTTCAAAGGGCATAAAAAGTTTTTGTTCTTCACCGCATCGCCTCAACCGATCGATGTAAGTATTCCGTAACTTCTTCGATATATTCGCATGTTTATTTCATTACTTTATTCGATCCTCGGGACTTAGAGAAACCCAACAAAGTTGATACGAACCTATGAGGGAGTTCGGCCCTAACGCGGTACGTGCGTTGTTTGGTGAATTTACGCAGGATGTTGTCGAACAGGTTATGCTTCAAAATGCACATGTCATAGAAAAATTCGTATCAATTAGCAACTCACATTACGAAAACATGGCCAAACATCTAAGCTCGATAAATGAATTAATGGCAAAATGTGTGAACGGCGGGACGGCACTGCCTTGGACCGCGCCCCTCCCTGCACCAAGCAGTTAGGAGGCTGGCCTTAGTAATGTTCCTGCGTAAGGGACCAACATCCCTACGGTTCTCATGGGAGGAATAAGTCCTGGGGCAACGGCCCACAATTAGGGCCAAATATGCACCAAGGGCCGAGCATGACACAACATGAAGTGGTGTTGCCTCAAGGCATCCAGGCTTCTCAGGGGCAGAATCACGATTATGTCCCACTTTTGAGAGGACCGCAGCCGCGGCCCATAGCCGTGACATTTAATGGCAACGATATATTAAGTGAACAAATGACCGAGATCCTTCAAGACCAATTCGATCTAGGCATACGGCCAATTCGGTCAAGATATCGGAATTCGTATCATGATTGGATCGATGTGGCTTATCTGTGGCCTCGAAACTACAAGATACCAGATTTTTCCCTATTTACGGGGTCTGGGGAGGTTTCTACTATGGAACACATAGGGCGATTTACACTTCAGTGTGGGGAAGTCAATGATTTCCACAAATTGAGGTTATTTCACGGCTCATTGTCAGGAGTAGCTTTCTCCTGGTATGTCAGTCTGCCGGCCAATTCGGTAGAAGTTGGCAGAAAATGGAACAGTTGTTCCATGCGTAATTTTACAAGGCCGAATCTGAAGTAGCCTTGGCCAATTTGGTAAACCTAAGACAGTTGCCAGGAGGGTGGGCCGAGATATTTTTACAGTGGTTTAAGGTAGCCTGAGGCCGATGTTACGTGCCTCTACCCGAAAAAGGAATTTGTGAGAATCGCTCAAGGTTGCCTCAATCTCGATCTAAAAAAGAAATTTCAGGATCGCGAGTTTTGGGACCTTCCCCAACTCACCACTAGTGTGGTGCGTTATGAGCGGTTATTACGAGAATAGAAGCAAATAAAAAATTCGAGTAAAGGGACGTATTATAGAAACATCGATTATGAAATGGGTGAAGTAGACGTCGAATCGGCCGATTTATGTCTGGCTGAATTGGTTAAGGGGAAGCCTTACATTTGTAAGACATGGGCGGAGCCCCAAGCCAATGAAAAGAACGATAAAAAAGTAGGAACTTCTCTTTTGATATCACTAAAGTGGATGCCATATTCGACCAGTTGTATAAAGATAACAAATTAGTTTGAGCGATCGACATACGTTACCAATAGCCGAACAAATCAGTAGTAAAAAATATTGTAAGTGGCACAATGCATGGTCTCATACAACTAATAATTGTTGTTTTTCGAAATGTTTTAACAGGATGCTATAGACTCTGGACGAATTACGTTCGAGAAAAAGATGGCAATGGATAATAACCCTTTCCAAAATCGGTGGAATTGAACATGATCAACCAGACCTGGCCAAGATGAATCTGCCGAAGGTCAAATTAGTTCTAGACGAAGGACAGCGCCATCATCTCCCAAGCGCTCTGGAAAGGATTAAGGCACCTTCAGAGCATGGAGAATAGCCGAACGTGTGTATTCGATGCAAAAACAATATAGAATGGATGAGTGAGTTAGAAGAGACTTGTGAAAGGCCCGTAAAGAAAGAGTCAGCAGCGTGGCAGCCATGGACCTTCGCCCCAAGATTCTATGGGGAGAATTTAAATTTCGTCCAAAATGTGAGAACGTTTAGGCCAAGAATTCATCGGCCCAATATATGGCATTCATACCGAAGGCCACTATCAGGACAGCGTCCAAGCATGAATTATTTCCCCATGGACGAAATGACAAGGACGCGGTTAAGGCGACATCAAAGAAACTATGGCCGGATGATGTGCCAACAAGGTGAAGCAGAGGCCACCACGGGCCGTAGCACTCGCATCATGGAGAAATCATAAGCGAACAAAAAAAGGAGTGACTGCAAAAAAAGAGCAGTGACGAGCGGTGATAAACGCACTAAGTTCAACAGGCGAGAACGGGACAAAACAGACGATGAAGAACCTCCTATCGTCATTCAATTCGGTAGTATGCCACCGGTTGTGGCCAACCATTACTTATTGCCCGTGAAATTCAAGGGGGATATAGCGGAGTAGCAAAAACAAGCGAAGACGTCTATGATGGCAATGAGACCGAATTTGCAGCGCTCTCGATAACAGATATGGAGGCTTCAGATGAGGAAATGACTGACATATAAGAAGAAATAAACATCAAAGCTGAAGCAAGGAAAAAATGGATTTCACAAAATCGGCTTCTCAAGGAATTGTACAAGGCCGGCAATCCTGCAGTTGGGACGTTAGGAGAAGATTTGGGACGATATCCATTCCTCGTTTTGTATGGGACACCTAAGGTAAAAGGGACCATCACCAGAGCTGAAAAATGGAGATTGGCCGTCAATAACGTCTCTCAAGGTTCACCAGCCACGTTGCTGCCATCTAGATGAGACATGGAGGAGAAATTGCCTCAAGCTAACAATGAGGGCGATCAAGCAATGGATATAGGTCTGTCAGGGAAGGTGATGTTCCCAAAGCCACCACCACAAATGACAAAGCATCTACGGCCGCTGTACGTAAAAGCAAAGGCTAATGGGATACCTATCGCCAAAGTGTTGATTGATAATGGGGCGGCTATTAATGCAATACCAGTTAGGATGCTAGGACGCTTGGAAAAATCAGAAGAAGACATCCTCCCTACGGAAGTGGTTCTTACCGGCTTTAATGGAGGGGCGGCGACGGCCAAAGGGGTTATTCTGTTGGACTTGCAAGTGGGAAATATTACGAAAACAGTAGTATTTTTTATCATAGATGGACTGACAACATACAACATGCTCTTAGGATGAGACTGGATACACGGCAGCCGATGCATCCCTTCATCCCTTCATCAATGCCTAGTGTTCTGGAACTAGAGGGACGAGGTGGAGATAATACATGCCGACAACAAGCCTTTCACTGCAGAGACAAATTCGGCCGAGTACTTCATGTACGAAGGGAATTATGGGCCGACCAGAGTTTTAAATGAAGGGGAAAACACGACTAATGTGGCTCAAAATGACAAGCCGTACCCCGTGGGACTTATGAATGATTTTTTTGCACTGACGAGACCAACTATAGTGGTTTTTGGAGAGCCAACGCACATCAATTTAAATGAAGAATAAGGAGCAAGTCGCCCTTACGGCCTCCAAGGCCAGTTTAATGGCCTATGTAGCAGAGCAAAAAAATGAGGCCGAAGCACAGGCCGAGATTTCGGCTTTAAGTTGAAAATTGCTGGCGCACCAGATGGAGGACAAGATAAAGGAACTATGTGGAGTGGACTGCTTGATAGAAGGAGGCGAATAAATGGAAGAAGAAAAATACGGTCTGAATGGACGACGAAAGACAAATATCTCAAGAGGACAAGATGCATTGGACGAGGTAAATCTGGGGAGCGGGCATGATAGACGCATCACTTACGTCAGCAAAGAACTGGAGTCCCAGGTACGCGAAAAGCTAATTTTTCTACTATGAGAGTACAAAGATTGTTTTGCATGTGACTACAATGAGATGCCTAGTTTAGATAGGACGTTGGTGGAGCATAGGTTGCCAATCATGCCAAGCCATAGGCCTCATAAGCAGCATCCCCAGAGGTTTTCGCCTAATGTCATGCCAGATATTAAGAAAGAAGTCGAACGCCTTCTAGAGGTGAAGTTCATTAGGACGACCAGATATGTGGAATGGTTGTCAAATATCGTTCCAGTCAGGAAAAAGATGGAAAAATATGGCCGTTTATAGGATGTGCGATAGACTTGATAGGGAAGATTTACCCAGCATCAAGCAAGAGGCATACTTTCATCATTATTGCTACCGATTTCTTTACCAAATGGGCGGAAGCTATCCTAGTTGTGGAAATCTCCCAAGAATAGAATATTGCAACAAATGAAGCGTATTGATCAAGAACCTCTCGGAGGCCTTCCAGGTCTGTACTGGTGTTGACCAAAGGTGAAGGAGGTCGAAAAGAAGCAGAAGACAATCGCCCAAAATGGTCCAAAATGTTATGGAGCGATTGCAGCAATGGGTCGGATACCTGCACACGAAGAAGAAATTAGCAAAATGAACTAAGGCCATTAGCTAAAGGAAAGGGGGGGAAAGACTTACCACACCAGAACCTGAACTGGAAGGCCGATCCACCAATGCCGTAATTGCCTCAGCTTGTGGCTGCATTAGTTCCTGCTGAGATGAAGGATTTGAAGATGATGAGTGATGGGGGACAAGGGCCTGCGGCCATGCGGTTTGAGGAGAAGAAGCCCGAACAGGAGAACTTTGTAGCAAGATGGAAGACTCAGCCTGAGGGGGCGATAATTGTTCAAAAGCGGCTAACACTGGGACTGTCGGAACATGAGCTATGGGAGAAGCAATCATGAAAGCCAGAGAAGACGGTTGTTCAGGCATAAGGGACTCCACTCGAGAATGAGAGGCCGAAGTCTGATGTGCATGAGTACTTGGAGATACCACCCTTCTGGCGTTTGGCGTTGCGGCGCAGTAGTAGGCCGACTATCTGCAAGAGAATCAGAGTCGAGCGAATCAGAAAGGTAAATGACCTCATTTTCTTCGTAAATACGACGAAGTACGTCGTCTTTATACATAGACCGAGCTTCCTCTAACAACTCGAATTCAACCAAACTATAAAGGCCGTTCACGTCCCTATAACCCTTTCAAAGCCCTGAGGCAGACATCCTGCGTACCAAGGGATAAAGTTGCTTGAGGTGGTGCCAAAGAGACCCAGTCGGCCAAATAGGCTCTAGCACTTCAGCCTCATCATCCGGATCCTGTACAAATGGTACAGAACCGTCGGAAGAGAAGCGCTCAAATAGAGGATGGTCTTTTGGAATTTCCTCGAATCTTGGACGCGAAAAGCCAAATTCAATATAGGGCTTCATACCTTGGGGATTGGCTCCGACTGCACCGCCCTCTCCTGGAAATTGCTCCATAATGGGACCCTCGGCCGCCTCATCCGCATCAAACTGAACGACCGACATTTCTGCAAGTCCCACCTCCTCGCCTTCACCTATAGGAGCTTTGGCCCTCGGAGTTCGCGCCATTTCGGGCATGGCGGAAGGCGGCTCAATCCTAAGCACCTGCATAAGATACATAATTATGATTTCAGAGTGCATCAAACTCATGTACGAAAGAAGACGGGTCTCAAACTCATACCTTAGAGCGACGGACGAGTGGCACGTCCGAATCAGAGCTTCGACTGGGAGAAGACTGTCTCATTTTAGCAAGCTTTATTTTCTTGGGCTTGGACGCCTTAGTTGCCTTCTTCGACCCCGTCGGATCAGGGGATGTGGGGGACAAAGGAATGGAAGAAAAAACTCTCATGGAAGGCAAGGAGAAAAATCGTTCACGGGCAGGTGGCCAGAAACGATCAAAAGAGGAATGAACAGATGTGCAAAGAGCAAAATGAGCAATAAAAAAGAAGAGATCAAAGAGCGAGTTTCCGCCAAGGAATCCTCACTTCAGAGACTGAAAAGACCTTAAAATGGTATGACAAGGCAGAGCGTGTGTGAAAGAAGGAAAGAGGCCACCCTTGAACGAGGCCAAATTGACGAGCAACGAAGTTGGATGAGTACACCTCTACTCCGGCCTTGCCATTGGCCCTAGTCATGATGTCATGAATCAGGTCGCGACTACATAAAAACCTGCGCCATATATGAAGACCTAATTCATCCTCTTTCGAAAGAGGGAGGTCATGGACGAAGGATGGGCTATCCGACACAGAAAAAGGGAAAAAGAATGAACCTGAGGAAGAGTGTAGAAATACTCAAAAACAGCGCAAGGGGAGAAAGAAGATGGCCAAAGTTGAGAAAGAAGAAGACCGGTACAAGAATAAGGGTGAGTTGAATCAATTGTGCCGAAGACAGGGAAATAGGCTCTCAACCAGAGTTGAACGAGCCACAGGGGACCGGAGGCAATGAGTGATGCCCCCGACCAAAGTTGTTTCTGGAGGACGGCCAATCCCCGATATATGGCGGCCAGTAAAAAAGAGGCAAGGTCTAAGTGACGGTCGTGGGCAAGGTTGGAAGAGATAGGGAGATAGCCCGCCACAAGCTTTTGGCTAGGCACACAAATGATATATTTGCACAGCCAATAATGAAGGAAAACTGTTCGCTCTAACATCGAAACAAGACCAGCTGTTTTCGAAAACGTGCGAAGAAAATAAGAATATGATGAAAAGGACGAATGGTCCATTGAAGGAGGAGGGAAATGGAAGTTTGTACAGGCCGAGATGGTCACTCCAAGAGGGGCCAGTCCAGTAAGAGCACCAATATCATGAAGGGTGATGGTGAGGGGCCCGACCGGAAGAATGAATACATTGTATTCAGAAGACCAAAAGAGCAAAGAAATAGGAACAAGTTACGATCACAAGGGGGCAAAGCTGATGAAAGCTCAATGAAAGGAAGAATGTGATGTTTGTCTAAAAAGGCTCGAGTATCCGCATGCAACAGCATACGTTGAAACCAGGCTTCGAATGCCGTATCGGGTTTAGGCCAGGTGCGAAGCGGATTGGACTGAACGAAATGGGAGATGTTAAGTGGCTCAAAGAAAGAGAGGCCAGAAAAAGACGGGAACTGTTGAGCCAACATAGCCGTTGCAATAGTGTCATCTTCAACGAAGATGGGGCCAAGAGCGCATTGGCCAAAATTCTCATCAAGAGTGTGAACTCCGAAGGTGCTCACAGAAGAAGATTCCAGCACCATCTTATAATCGGCGAAGGTTGAGGCGCTAGTTTTGGGAGCAGAAGATGAAGAGGCCATTGATAACAGAAGGTCGAGAATGCAATAAATGTGATTTTGCAGAGGAAGTCGAAGGTAAAGTGAAGACTAGAATGGGATGAATCCTTATGTAACAGACGAAGGGCTTAACCTGAGACAGGTGTCGCAATACGAATTATCGAGAAGTGAAAGTGGCGGGAAAACAGAAAAGGATGAAAGGTTTCCCTAGACAGGTGTTCGGGTGCAACTCGTTGCGAAAGTGACGTGCGACAGAATGAAACATGGAAATGACGTAAAAAACGGCTCTTAAATGGGCCTCATGATGAAACGCATAGGAAAAGGCCGCACATTTATTATTTAAGTGACAGGTTCACGAAGAACTCTAAAAGGAAGCCCGACAGATGCAAAGAGTTCCACCCCGGGTTTTACCTCGCTCGATCTTGCAGCATCGAACTCCAGCAGATCGGCCGAACCTCAAAATCATAGCATCGATTTCCAAAATCGGTCAAGGACAGATGTCAATACTACATCCTCTAGAGGGCATCGCCCAAGCTGTTTCCATTATTAGCACAAGCAGTAAAGACAAAATTGATATGACAAGACCATCAGGCCGCAAACTTACTTTCGGAAAAAAACCAGACCTAGAGCAATGAGCCCCCCCAATTGGTCAGATAACACATGCAAAAAATTGCTTCACGTGAAAACAGTAGCATGACTTAGGAGTATATAAAAAGAGGAAGGTTGAAGAAGTAATTTGCAGGGTTTCCCAACCACCATTTTAAGGGTCAATCTTACTCAAACATCACAGTTTGGCCCTCCGTAACCAACGGACTCCATAAGATAAAAAGAAAAGATCGGGAGAGACAGAAGAAAGTCGAGAAAAAGATAAGATTTGCATGAGACAAATGCCATCAGAAGCGAAAGCTTCTCTTCGATGAAGTGTGAAATGAAATGTAAAGAGATTAGCTAACGGCCATCCACACGGCGTGAGGTGCGAAATGGAATGTAATGGTGTGGATAGGCTATGTCCGTTAGCGACAGCTGACCAGGGTCCTTTGTGTGGAAGGTACTACATCCACAGGAAACTGGAGACAACGGCGGATCGTATACCTCTGCGCAGAGGGTCCCTCACTCCTCGGCTTCGCGGGTTCTCTGGACTGGGGATCGGCCAGGAAACTAGCTCGATTGGCGTGGTGGTCTTCCCTGCACGAGGGAAGAACGAACCTGGATGAAAAGGAGAAAATCACCCTAGAACAAAAAAGAATGACTGTACAGGTTTCTTTCATTCCAATCTATACGTCTTTTCGATGGAAGACCGGAGAAGTTCACCTCGATCTCCACTTTCGGTTCAATCATGGTAAACTTGGGGGACAATTGTTGACAAAGGAAATAATGTCGCTCTAGAACAAAATCGCCCTAAGATGAAGGAAAGAACGAAGGGAGGAAGGACGATAGAGCGAAGAGCGACGAAGAGTCGAGATGACCGAAGTAGCAGTTAGGACGAAAATGCATGATGCAGTTGCTTCCACAATCGCAACATATGGCTTTTCTCACCATGCGGTATTGACATGATCGAAGAAATCAGGCCACATGCATCAAATAGACCCCGCTTCATAGTAGTGGCGGTTGACTATTTTTCGAAGTGGGTGGAAGACGAGTCATTTCGTAATGTTACGGCGAAGCAGATGTCTAAGTTCATAGCCCAAAATATAGTATGTCGATACGGAATGCCACATCACGTAGTGAGGGACAATGGTGTCCAATTTCAGGGAGAAACAAAGGCGATGTTGCAGAAGTACAAGATATGGCATCACAAATCATCACCTTACAAGCCACAGGCTAATGGGGTAGTGGAGGCGGCCAATAAAACCATAAAGAAAATACTAGCTAAAATGACAGAAAACTATAAAGATTGGGCTAATAAATTTCCGTATGCCCTATGGGGATATATAACTTCAGTAGGAACGACAATGAGAGCCACACATTATGCTTTGGTTTACGGGATGGAGGCAATGTTACCAGTGGAAATAGAGATACAGTTAATGCGGGTACTCGCAGATGTGGAATTGCCTGAGCAGGAATGGGCCTTGCAGAGGTTCGAACAGCTAGCATTACTGGATGAGAAAAAGGATAAAGACCTTGCACCACATGCAGCTATACCAGAAAAGGTTGGCCAAAGCGTTCAACAAGAAGGTACGTCCCACCAAGATCAGCGAAGGTGATCTAGTGCTCAAGTAGTCGAAGCCACTGATGATGGACCCAAGGGGAAAGTTCAGCGAAGGTGATCTATGACTGTCAGATTTGGAAGGGAACGAGTTCACCGAGCCAATCAACGTGGACATGCATCGATCCGCAATCTCTTCAACTAGTCACCATGCCGACTACTCAGGCTTTCACTGTTGAGATCCTATAATTAAGTGCTCGCGAGTCTAGTCGAGATCAACTACTCAATATATCGGATGAGAGTACCTCTCGCACTTATTGTTTCTAAGGTTTCACCATAAAGCAAACAATTTCATCATCGGACTTATGCCTAACTGTTAAGGACTAAGAACAAACAATATTTTTTTTTTATTTCTTTTTTACTAAAGGCCCCATCCCAATGGTCTTATTATTCTTGCCGTAATTTTTTTTTCACAATGGTCTTTCTATCCTTGCCGTAAATTTTTCTGTTCCTCGGTTTCCTTTTCTCCGATATCCATGTTTGCTAAACTATTCTTTGACAAGTTTTCTTTTTCCTAATCCAACGAATATCTATGATGGATTTTAAGACATGAGGTTAACATAATGCGTGTATGCATGAGATGCATGAGATGCGTGCGATATATGAGATATAATATGCATGTGGTTATCAAACAGAATATATCCTTCCGACCTTATTTCTCCCACACTCGCGGTAAGCCTATTTTTGGTTCTAGGTATGGCTTATTTTATGTACCAATGTGAGGTACACAAAATCGTTCTCTCCTATACTACAAGGTGAACCTTGGCTGCTTCTGTCCCTTTCCATCAGTAAAATACAAAGACATCCCATTTACAACATGGACTAAGCCGATTATGGGATCATGCCATTGTCTAGAAACGCCGAATTGGACTTTCGGCGACCGTGGTCATGGGGATAAACTTGGAAGCATCCAAAAGTATACAAATATGTCATAACAAGGTGTATCCTTTCTGGATGAAAGCCAGTGAATATATCAGACTCATGCTTCTGGCATATTTAGATCATGTTTGGATTTTCTAAGTCCATCAAGGTTTTCATACAGGTTGGCCCATTATCATTTCAAAGCATTCAATCATATTATGGCGAGGTGTAAGCTTGTCCCAATTGAAAAAGGCCCAACATGTTTACAATTTTTTAATAACGTGGCTAAACAACTTCAAATTATAGGGGGCCCAAACATAAAGTGGCCCATCAGCATTTTAGAAGCTTTTGGCCCAATTGTCATAAGACACAAACTCGTCCCCGTTTAAATGGCCCAACAAGTTCATATCTCATGATAAGAAGTCCAACTGAATCCAAATGATGAAAGTCCCAAACACAAGCATAAAAGGGTGGCTTCTATAGGTCATACAACTATAGTTCACATGTGGGTTTATAGGAGTATATATAAAGGCTTCGGCCGGTGAAGGATTGCCCACAACTAGGTCTCCCCACTCAAGGGTTCGAGTGACCAAGTGAGCACACCTTTTTTATACCCTAAGGTATGTGCCAACGAGTGATGGTACCATATAACGATCCACCGCTTCGAGCAAAATCAACTTCACGATACATGACTGACTGTCAAATGGATTCCTCTATTGAAAATTCCCCAGATGGAGGGTGGAGTGAACTCTCTTAAATACCCTTACCTCTTAGGCTCTTATCGCCTTAGTGACAGGAATAAATAACAGATCATCCAAATAAGTCCATCGCTTTAAATATACTCCAAGGTAAACTTCAAGTAAATGATTATCTAGATGTCTTCACAGCTTTTCCTTTTGGCTATAAAAAGGTAGTGAGTGAAGGAAGACACCAAATCATTATCTAACTCTAATAATACCTTTGGTTAAATCAACTTTAGTATGGAAAGTTTTATTAACCCCTTTGTCCCAACCCACTTGTAGACAAGGTTAACTAAGGCGAAAATCAGAAACATTACAAGACATTATTTCGGGGCCGATTCTCTATCCCCAGTGGAGTCGCCAGACTATGGACACGGTGACGCTGTCCGGGTTCACAGCCCGGTAGGGAGTACGGAGTAGCCCGCGGGGGACTAAACCGGAGAAATAAAATGGAGTCGCTACCCAGTGTGAACTGGGAAATGATTTAAAGCTGCAGTCACCCGTCGCTAGGGAAGACCTCAAACCGTTGGGTTCGGAATGGTCCCTTACTTATGCCGATTGTAATGAAAAGATTTTATGCAATAATATAACCAAGTCTTATACAACACATGCAAGATAATTTAAATAAACACACGAATTTGCACACCCATAATCGTAAATGTAAGTGAAAACAAATGCATAATTCTAAAAACATGTTAATCAGAGAAGTGCGGCGATGACAATAGAAACGTTAAATAATAGTAGATAATTAAGCACATGATGCAGAAAGGAATAACTAAAGAGACAAGCATGCATAAAACATGATAAAGGAACCTGTCTAGTGTGTGCGCGTTCAAGTAGCATTCATAAATGCGTTTGAACGATAAACAGAACGCACGCATTCGAGTAGTGTTCGGAGACGCATTTGAACGGGATAAGGCCGAATGTATGGGTTCGAGTAGCGTTCATAAACGCGTTCGAACGGGACGGGATATCATGTATGACAGGACAAAATGCATGCACGTTTGAGTAGAATTTGGAAACGCATTCGAATGGGATAAGGCCGAATGCATGCGTTCGAGTAGCGTTCGGAAACGCATTCGAACGAGATCACAAAAAAGACATCTATAATCACATAAACACATGCATGAGTGTTTCCCCTAGCGGTACGTGGAGTTGTATCCCAAGTACAGACCGCACTACCGTGCATTCGGATTCGGCTACGGAATTTACGTCTGGGATTCCATCCGATATACCACGAGAAGCAACACTCAATCACTAACCCAATATTGACATACATGAAACATGATAATACATATAACCATAAATAATTGAATAGACAAACATGCGAAACAATGAAGAAAGATAAATAACATAAAATAAATGTGGAACAATAAAACAACAATAAACATAAATTAAATGTGAAATAATAAAAGACTAATAGTACGAAATAAATGCGGAATAATAAATATGTGACCAAAGGATTTGGCCGTTTTTAATGTAGGACTTCACATGCCCGGTTGAACGTATTTCACGTCCAACCAAGCATGTCGTTTCCAGGACGATAAAATAAAATATAACAAAGGGTGCCCTCAGGTCTTACCATTTAAGTCGCTTCTCAGGAGTGCGTTGGGACGTCGCTGGAAGGGTTAACGTTTTTGCTATTTTTTATGGTTCGCTGTTTCCGCTCGCTGTTTCCTCTATTTTTACCTGTTGTTTTCCTCCATTTTCTGCTACTATTTTTTCTGCATTTTCTGCTGCTGTTTTAGAATGATTTTCTGGATTGTTTTCAAGGGTGTTCGGGGACTATTTTTGGGTTATTTAAGAGGCTGCTGTTTGCAGTTTTATAGGCTGTTTTGGGACTGATTTTTGGTGATGATGAGCTGCTAGTTTGTGGTGAGCTTGGTTCAGTTGTATGGGTGCTTTTTGGGGATGCTAGTTTCAAGTTAATGGCTTAGTTTGTGGGCTGTTTTTTTGTTCACGTACAGGCCTATATGTCACGTTTGTGTTCACGTTTGCTGGCTGGTGCTTTGTGTTCTCGTTTCACACCGATTTTGCTGGCCAGTGCCTTATTTTTCGGTGGAGGGCTGTCTCATTATTTATTGTTTGGTTTGGTGCTAAGGGCCTTCTAGGTTTTTCTGTTATGGGGATGTATGTATTTAGGGTTGCCGTGAAGAGAGAGAAAGTTGCTATGGTTCCTGATTGCTGTTTGTTGTAGTCTAAGGTTGAAAGCCTATGGTTTGCTTAATGGTTGTCGAGAGTCTTTTGTGGTCATGTGAGTGTTGGGAAGAAGAGAGACAGGAAGTTTTGTTAGGAGAGAGGCGAGAGATTTCAGAGAGTGGGGGCGTGAAGCTTTAGGGTTAGGGTTTATTTGTGATGGTGGTTCACAGCTTGTGGAGCTGTGTATTGGTGTGTGTTTTTTGTTTTGAGTGTATCGCAGTGTGTATTTGATGTGAGTGAGTGGCTTTGTTTCTTAGTCGGTTCAGAGAGAGAGGGCCGAGTGAATAGAGAGGGAAGAGCTGCTTAGGGTTTTGTTTGTTTTTGTCTGTGGAATGAGAGAGCTTGGAGCGTGAGAGTCTAAGGAAACAGAAAGAGGCCCGAATAAGGGTTTTGTAGTGTTATTTTTATAGTGGTGTATGCTAGGGTTTCCTTGTGTGTGCATGGCTTGAAAAGGGAACAAATCATGCAAAAAAGGGGATGCATTTAATTAGTTTATTTGGGGAAAGAATATTGTATATTTTTGGTGGGGAATATATTCAAAAATATTTTTAATTTGGAATGTGATTTAATTGGATTAGGAAGGGGATTTGATTGGATTTGATTTAATTTGTGACATGTGTTTTAAATGTTTTAATTATTTTTGGATTTGGGCTTGGGCGAAATGGGCTTTTCGTGGGTTGCGAGGGTTTTGGGCCAAGGCTTAAATTTAAAACAGGGATTAATCGAGCGAACCCGAGGCCAATCAGTGAGTTAAATTTGTTGATGTATTTATTTCTTGAATTTTTCCCTTCCCACGTCTGTTTCTCGCGACTTCCGTAACTTATCGGGTAGTGCCTCCATACGAGGCTCATCATTGGGCTTTATGTAAAAATGCAGTGTCTACAATTCCTAAAAGGGTGAAGAAAACCCTCTAGCGCAAGGAAGACCTAACCAAGGATGAGATCCAGCTAATAGGACAAAGAAAACCCATCGTAATAGGGAATACATCCATGCATATATGCATACACATCGCATACACATAATTTTTGTTCGCAGGCTTTGAAGCAAAAGAAAAATTGGCGAAGACGAGCAACTCCTCGGGAATGAGGATGAGCAAGCCGGGAATGGCACTCCGTGAATAGAGAACAACCTCGAGAATAAGGACAAGCTACTCCTCGGGAATGAGGATGAGCAAGCCGGGAATGGCACTCCGGGAATGGAGAACAACCTCAAGAATGAGTACAAGTAACTCCTAGGGAATGAGGAAGAGCAAGCCGGGAATGGAACTCTGGGAATGGAGAACAACCTTAGGAATGAGGATGAACAACTCCTCAGGAATGAGGACGAGCAAGCCGAGAATGGCACTCAGGGAATGTAGAACTGTTAGACATTGTGTCCCATAGCGTCACTGTTTGTAAATGATATTGTATTATTGTACAAAATTAACTATGTAATAATGAAATTGCCTTTTGCGATTTTGTAAATATTATTTACTTTGATATATAAATGGTGAAAGTCCATATGATTAGTACTGGATTGAGATGATATGAGACAGTATCAATCCATAAAGGTTTAATCATTAAATATCCCTAGCCGTAGTATTATCGAGACTGGACATCGATAATGCGGAATAGACTAGTATTGCGCTTGTGCACGTTGTGAGGGCACAACGGCATAGTTCTCATATATTTAAGTATTGGATACTTATGCAAGTGCGATAGGAGGTTGTGTTTTACCGATGGTACGGAAAACAGCTTCGCTCTGGATAGACCCCGCGGAATCCCATTGGTAGTATGTCTAGGTGTCTATGGGAGGCCGCATCAGGGTAGGTGTATATGGTCTTAACCTGAGACTTACATCGCTAGTACTTACGACAATCGGTAAACTTTGGTTTTGGTGGTTGGGGACCTTAACCGGTTCTGTGTACACCTCTTCTGGGTTTATCGAGAATCGTAGTGTACTGGATGTGATGTCAAGATGGAAGTATCGCTTCAGACATATGGAGGTGATGATCACGCAGGACACGGAACTAGTACTCTATAAAAGGTTGCAACCGTCGGGACAATATGACTAGGTCAGGATTGTCCGATTTAAAGAGACTAGTTGCTTGATGTCCGATATATGTTTCGTACGGGGCAGACACATCTCCAGCCCCAGGCCTAGCATGTGATCATCCGATACTGGATCGATGTACGCAATACAACGGTATACTACGCTTGATATAGATCTTATATTCCTATAAGAATATTTCTGGAGAATTGGGTAGGCATGGCGCTTTGCTAGAAGCCAACCTTGTCTTGTGAATCGGTAAGAACGTAGTACGAGGTACGTGCGTGTTCGGATTATCCGACGACCGTATTTACTGCCAACATATCCGGAGATCTCTTGGGTCGCTTCCTGAAGATTCACCTATGATAGTTGATTCGAACTTAATTAATCTTGGATTAATTGCGGAGAAACTTTATCTCGGATAAAGTGCCTTATTTAGAGAGAGAGATGATTAATTTGGAATTAATCAGTAAAATTATATTCGATATAATAATTGAAATTCGATTTCGACGCGAAATTAAAATTAGATTTTAATTCGGGCATACGAGTTAATTTAGAATTAATTCGTTAGCGACGTAAATAATAATTTCGCTAGGCGCGATTATTTATTTAAATTCGATTTAATTAACGTCGCGACGCAAGTTCGGTATTTCGGAAATATCGAACCCGAACGCGTGAGTGCACATGGGCCCGCTTTCATTTGGAAACGTGTGGGGCCCACATGACACATGTCATTATATGTATTATTTTATTGATAATGCATTGCATGGTGATAGTGTATAATGCACTCAATTGTTATGCATGGAATTTGAGTGTTTGACACTCTAAGCCTTTGCATGGTTTGTGTCAAAGATTTATTATTATTCAATAAATATTATGGCATAAATATAAATTGATTTTTGGTATCAAAAATCAACAAGAAAAATCTCTCTTCTCTCTCTCACATTGCCGAAAACTGCATGCAGTTTTTTTGGTCTTCATCTTCTTCATTTTGGTTGCAAAAAGCTTGAAGATAGTGTGGTTGTTTGGAACATCTTCTCACATGCAAGGGCTAGCACCTTCAAGGGATCAAAAGAGGTGATAGGGAAACTATCATAGAGCAAGGAATTCACAAAGCTTGGAGCTTTCCACCTTCTTCTCCTCTTGGCCGAATCAATCAACACTTGGAGCTTCCATTTTGGTTTGATTTTCTTCATCAACAAAGCATTGTAAGTATGATTCCGCCATACTTCAAAGTTAAATATATATTCATTTATTGTATTTCAAATGCTTAATCTTCCTTGGGACATATTATAGAAACCAACAATGGTATCATGGAGCCATGGTTAAGCATGAAATACTTTAGGTTAAATTTGACAAAATTGGTTGAAGCATGTTCTTGTGAAATTTGATGAATGAGTATGCTTGCATGTATATAGAATGATGTTACATGGAATCAATTTTATGAAAAATGCATTGGATGATTTTTCCCCAAAAATTTAACCTTGGCCGAATGGTATGTAGAAATTGATTGAAGCATGTTCTTGTGAAATTTGATGAATAAGAATGCTTGCATGTATTAGAATGATGTTACATGGAAATCAATTTTATGAAAAATGCATTGGATGATTTTTCCCCAAATTCATGCCTTGGCCGAATGTGTTGCTACTTGGAGTGGATTGGAATTTTTGTGTTTAAGATCATTGGATGACTTAGAACGTGTACGGGACGTAGATTAGTAATTCAATCGGATTGAAAAACAATTGACATAAAAAACTCACCTTTGGCCGAATGTACAAGGACATGAAAATGAGTTGATTTTTTGTTAAAATTAATGTTGGACATTTATTTTGAACAATACATGATTAATAAATTAAATGGGTATTTTTTGAAATATTTGGTTTAATGTATTAATCTTGGTATTACACTTTAATTATTGGACTTTAATGTTTGGAATATTAAAATTTAATTAATGGGCTTAATTGGTGAATGGGCTTTTAATATTGTATTTGGGCATAATGGGCTTGGTTGGACCAAGTAGATTGGGCCAAAAGGATTGGATCCAATTTGGGCCTAAATCACTCCATTAAGTCCAAATATAATATAATGGGCTTTAATAATTTATTGGGCCTTATGGGCTTAAAATTGGTTTTATGGCATTTAAGGGTGATTCCTTATTTGGGCTTGGTAATTGGGTTTGACCCACATTGACCAAAGCCCAAGCCTTAATAAATCAATTGAAAGCCCATTTGACTTGAATTAAATTAAACATTGGATGTTAGTTGGGCTTTAAGGCCCAATAAGATTAGATTTAGAATCTAAGTCTTTAAAGCACATTAAAAGTGTAAACATTTAATTTGGAATTAAATAATTGAATTAGTATTGAATACGAATTAAATTAGATTTAATAAGTAGTTCGATATAATTCGCGAATTCGTACCCTATGTACTTATTCTCAATCGAGTTGGACTCGCGCAAAATCAAACCGTTGTTTGAACATTGGATGATCACTTAAACAAAGACTAATTAATTGGATTAGATTGGTTGTAAAAGCATGTCTTGTTTGAATATATATGTATGTGATGAATGAATAGTGTATATCGGATGGATATTAGAAGGGAAAGGGTAATTTTAGAAATTATTGTAAATTTGGAATTTATAAATTGGACCTGCGTGTCCAGCCTTATCTCTTTATCTCTTTGTATTCTCTTCTCACCTAATTCCCCTCAATGTAAATGAGGTTTCTCTTATTGTATTATGTAATTGGGTAGTAGTAGAATAGTGCTAGCGGGGAGAGGAAAGGGAGTGATTTGTTCTAGGAACAAGTTGTTTATATATCCATCCGCATATCACTATTAATTTACTTTACGCGCTTTATGATGTTTTAGAAGCATGCTTAAGGGTGTATGATGATGAGAACCTAACAAAGATAAATAATTGGTTGCCAATTACGCGAAAATCCCTCATTATATTAAGCGAATATCCTTCCATTGAATGGTTCTTGTTCAAGATCCGAAGTTGGCATTGGTTTGTTTTTGACCAAAGTCAAGACCTTTGTCAATCAAGGATGTACTTGAATCATGAGAGTTTTGTTGCATATCGGTGTCTTGTCCAAATCGTGATTTTTATTGGCCAAAGTCAAGATCACTTTTTGTCCAACGACATTGATTACGAAACTTTCCTCGTCAATGGGTCCCGCTTAACTGGAATCATTAGGTTTGTTTTTGGCCAAAGCCAAGGCCTAGATGATTCGGAGGATAGGGTTAGGAAAATGTAATGGTTACATTGGCATTATACATATGTTTCGGACTTGGATGTCCACCTAACCGGATCTAGGAATTGGATGAGATCCAATTGATCATGGAGATCTACCTAAGTTAAATAGCATACAATTTTTATTGGCCAAAGTCAAGGTTGTGTGTTTTAACGGGATCCTAGCCCACTAGGAAATTCGATTTCCCGAGTTCTCTACAGAGGGTTAGAAACTTGAAGAAAATAGTGGGAGGCTATTATTGAATTTGCAATTTCATTCAGATACTTAGCCTTACACGTCTTTCAAATTATTTCGTCAATATTTTTAAAATAATTAGTTGGACTAATATATTGTTATTTTACTTGTAACAGTTTGACTGTAACCCATAACATCGTTGACTTTATAGTTGGACTATAGTTGTCAAGATGATTGGCAAAGGTAATATCCGCGACATAATCATGGGCGATAATGTCTTCAAAGGGACAAACTTTGCCGACTGGGAAATGAACCTCAAGATAGTGCTTGGGGCTGAGAGGATACTGTATACTATTCAGAGACCTCTCCCGCCTGAACCCACTGAGCCACTGGAGCTAGAGTTATGGAAGACTCATAGTGACGATTGTGACCAAGCTCAGTCAGTTATGCTAGCTGCAATGACCCAGCATTTCAGACGCCAGTACAGGGACTTGGATCCCTATAACATGATGGCAAGATTGCGTGATCTTCACCGCACCAATAAGCGGATGAAGAGGTACGAGCTAGTAAGGAAACTCTTCCGCTCCCGGATGACAGACGGCGCATCAGTTGAGGCCCACGGGACTCAAATGATCGCCGATATTGATGAGTTGGCCAATATGGGAATAGTCTTGGAGGCTGAGCTGACTATAGATATGATCTTGCAGTCACTTCCTGATACTTGGAAACAAATCATAATCAACTATAAGTTGATGGATACAGATGACACTCTTGGAGAGCTGTTATCCGTATTGAAGGAGTCCGAAAGGGAACTCCTAAAGGGGAGCAAGCGCGAGGCGCATTTTGCATCGACCTCTCATGCGCCAAGGGGTGGGCCCAAGGCAATTGGAGGTGCGAGGAAGAAGAAGTTCAAGAAAAGGGGCAAAGGCAAGTTGACAGTGGCTTCTAGGAAGCCAAAGGACACTCGCGACATCTGCCTCAACTGCGGCAAGAGGGGTCACTGGAAACGTGACTGCCAAATGAGCATTGTGCAGAGGGAGGATATCAAGGCTGGCAAGGCTATCGCCTCTGGTATGTTTGTTATTGAGATAAATATGAATACTTCTAGTTTTAAAAATTGGATTTTTGATTCTGGTTGTGGTGCTCATATTTGTACTGATGTGCAGGATCTGCATGATAGCAGGATGCTGGCGTCAGGGGAGATGGATCTACGGGTCGGAAACGGAACACCAGTTGCTGTTTTTGGCCGTAGGGACTTTTGTTTTAGAACTGCCCTCAGGGCATGTACTTAAACTTTTGAACTGTTATTTTGTGCCTAGTTTAACTAGGAATATATATCTGTATCCTTGTTAACCCCCAGGTTACACTTTTGTATTTAGAAACACTGGGTGTTATTTATATAAAAATGATGCAGAAATTTGCACAGCTGTTGCAAATAACGGTCTTTATATTTTGAATATAAATGAATCTCCTAAAATGACAAACAAAAGGCTCAAAAGGAGTAATCTAAAAGATGAAGCTTATATGTGGCATTGTCGTCTAGGACACATTAACAAGACTCGCATATCCACACTTTCGAAGAGTGGGTACTTGGATGAATTTGATCCCAATTCATATGACGTCTGCGAATCTTGTCTTTTAGGCAAAATGCCTAAATCACCTTTTAGCGGTAAAGGTGAATGTGCCACAGAACTGTTAGCTCTCGTTCATACTGACGTATGCGGGCCCATGTCTAGCCAGGCTAGAGGTGGATTTCACTACTTCGTAACCTTTACAGATGATGCATCTCGTTATGGTTATGTGTATCTTATGAGACACAAGTCGGAAACTTTTGAGAAATTCAAAGAGTTTCGACACGAAGTGGAGAAACAAACAGGGAAGAGTATTAAGACATTACGGTCAGACCGTGGTGGCGAATACTTAAGTTATGAGTTTCAAGATTACTTGAAAGAATATGGTATTCTTTCACAGTGGACTCCTCCTGGAACACCGCAATTAAACGGTGTGTCCGAACGGAGAAACCGCACCTTGTTGGACATGGTAAGGTCAATGATGAGTCGCACTGAGCTACCAATATCCTTCGGGGGATACGCATTAAACAGTGCTATACTTATTTTGAATAAGGTACCGTCGAAGTCTGTTGAACAGACTCCATATGAGATATGGACAGGAAGGAAACCAGGTTTCCTCTTTCCTGAAGATTTGGGATGCTGGGCATATGTTTAAACGTTTGGAAAGTACCAAACTTTAACCCAAAACTGATAAATGCCTTTTTGTAGGATATCCTAGGGAAACAAAGGATATTACTCTACACTCACCCACAAGAGAACAAAGTATTTGTTGCTCTACAAGCATTTTTCCTTGAGAAGGATTTTATAAATGCAGTGGTAAGTGGGAGGAAAGTAGAACTCGATGAAGATCGTAGTGATACTGTTCCTGGCAATAAATCAACGACGGAACAAGAACAGACCGTCCGGGATGAGTCTGTACCACAAACTTCACATACACAAGGACCGCGTAGGTCGGAGAGAGTCAGAACAGTACCTGAGAGGTATGGGTTCCTGATCTCACCTCATGTAGATATTAATCTTATTGAGGATAATGAACCGGCTACGTATGAGGAAGCGATACAAAATATCGATTCCGCTTTATGGCAAGATGCCATGAAGTCCGAGATGGATTCCATGTACGCCAACCAAGTTTGGACACTGGTTGATGCACCAGAAGGCATAAAGCCTATTAGATGCAGATGGATCTTCAAGAAGAAGACCGACATGGATGGCAACGTACAAACGTACAAGCTAGGCTTGTAGCGAAGGGGTATCGTCCAACAATGGTATTGGATTATGATATGACGAAACCTTCTCACCCGTGCCATGATTAAATCCATTCGGATAATGCTTGCAATAGCTGCATATTTCGATTACGAGATATGATATGGCAGAGGATGTAAACCCCGCTTTCCTTAACGGAACCCTTTTGGAGGATGTTTATATGCAACAGCCTGACGGTTTTATCATACCTAGACTTGCAAACAAGGTTTGTAAGTTAAATCGATCCATTTATGGATTTGAAGCAAGCATCACGGTCATGGAATCAGCGTTTTGATGAGATCATAAAAGAATATGATTTCGTGCAAAACACAGATGACCCTTGTGTATACAAGAAGGTTAGTGAGGAGAGCACTTACTTTTATTGTCCTTTATGTCGACGACGTATTGCTTATAGGCAATGACATTCCCATGCTAACGTCGGTGGAAGCTTGGCTTTCATTAAAATTCTCCATGAAAGATCTGGGAGAAGCAGCCTTTATTCTTGGAAAAAGATCTACCGGGATAGATCTAGAAATCTGCTTGGACTCTCCCAGAGTACATACATTGAAAGTGTAAGCGATTCAAAATGGAACAATCCAAGAGGGGATTGGTTCCAATGGTACGTGGTACCTCTCTGTCTAAGGACATGTGTCCTAAGACTCAGGAAGAGAGAGACCACATGAGTCGGATACCGTTCGCCTCGGCAGTCGGATCGATCATGTATGCCATGATATGTACACGAACCTGATGTCTCATATGCTTTGAGCATGTGCAGTCGCTATCAGGCCGATCCAGGTGAAGGTCACTGGATAGCAGTTAAGAATATCCTTAAGTATCTTAAACGAACTAAGGATGCTTTCTTAATTTATGGAGGTGGAGAACTTGCGGTATCTGGGTATATAGCGATGCAAGTGCAAGTTTCCAAACCGACAAGGATGACTACAGGTCGCAATCCGGGTACATTTTTTGTTTGAATAACGGAGCAGTGAGCTGGAAATCTTCCGAGCAAGATACTGTTGCCGATTCAACAACAGAAGCGGAGTACATCGCTGCATCTGAAGCAGCGAAGGAGGGCAGTTTTGGATCCGAAAGTTCCTAATCGGATTAGGAGTAGTTCCGTTAGCAGCTGAGCCCGTTCCATTGTATTGTGACAATAACGGGGCTATAGCACAGGCTAAGGAACCAAGGTCTCATCAACGGGTCCAAGCATGGTTCTTCGACGTTACCATCTGATTCGGGAGATTATACATTGTGGCGATGTAAAAGTCGAGAAGGTCACATCAGATGACAACATTGCAGATCCGCTGACAAAGGCTGTTCTCAGCAAGTTTTTGAACGACACATACATATTTCGGGTATTAGATGCTTGAGTGACTGGCTATAGGCCAAGTGGGAGATTGTTTAGAATTGTGTCCCATAGCGTCACTGTTTGTAAACGATATTGTATTATTGTACAAAATTAACTATGTAATAATGAAATTGCCTTTTGCCATTTTGTAAATATTATTTACTTTGATATAAATGGCGAAAGTCCATATGATTAGTACTGGATTGAGATGATATGAGACAGTATCAATCATAAAGGTTTAATCATTAAATATCCCTAGCCGTAGTATTATCGAGACTGGACATCGTAATATGCGGAAATAGACTAGTATTGCGCTTGTGCACGTTGTGAGGCACAACGGTATAGTTCTCATATATTTAAGTATTGGATACTTATGCAATTGCGATAGGAGGTTGTGTTTACCGATGGTAATAAAGGAAAACAGCTTCGCTCTGGATAGACCCCGCGGAATCCCATTGGTAGTATGTTATGGTGTCTATGGGAGGCCGCAATCAGGGTAGGTGTATATGGTCTTAACTGAGACTTACATCGCTAGTACTTGCGACAATCGGTAAACTTTGGTTTTGGTGGTTGGGGACCTTAACCGGTTCTGTGTACACCTCTTCTGGGTTTATCGAGAATCGTAGTGTACTGGATGTGATGTCAAGATGGAAGTATCGCTTCAGACATATGGAGGTGATGATCACGCAGGACACAGAACTAGTACTCTATAAAAGGTTGCAACCGTCGGGAACAATATGACTAGGTCAGGATTGTCGATTTAAAGAGACTAGTTTGCTTGATGTCCGAATATGTTTCGTACGGGGCAGACACATCTCCAGCCCCATGCCTAGCATGTGATCATTCGATACTGGATCGATGTACGCAATACAACGGTAATACTACGCTTGATATAGATCTTATATTCCTATAGAATAATTCTGGAGAATGGGTAGGCAATGGCGCTTTGCTAGAAGCCAACCTTGTCTTGTGAATCGGTAAGAACGTAGTACGAGGTACGTGCGTGTTCGGATTATCCGACGACCGTATTTACTGCCAACATATCCGGAGATCTCTTGGGTCGCTTCCTGAAGATTCACCTATGATATTTGATTCGAACTTAATTAATCTTGGATTAATTGCGGAGAAACTTATCTCGGATAAAGTGCCTTATTTAGAGAGAGAGAATGATTAATTTGGAATTAATCAGTAAAATTATTATATTCGATATAATAATTGAAATTCGATTTCGACGCGAAATTAAAATTAGATTTTAATTCGGGCATACGAGTTAATTTAGAATTAATTCGTTAGCGACGTAATAATAATTTCGCTAGGCGCGATTTATTATTTAAATTCGATTTAATTAACGTCGCGACGCAAGTTTCGGTATTTCGGAAATATCGAACCCGAACGCGTGAGTGCACGTGGGCCCGCTTTCATTTGGAAACGTGTGGGGGCCACATGACACATGTCATTATATGTATTATTTTATTGATAATTCATTGCCTGGTGATAGTGTATATGCACTCAATTGTTATGCATGGAATTTGAGTGTTTGACACTCTAGCCTTTGCATGTTTTGTGTCATAGATTTATTATTATTTTAATAAATATTATGGCATAAATATAAATTTGATTTTTGGTATCAAAAATCAACAAGAAAAATCTCTCTTCTCTCTCTCACATTGCCGAAAACTGCATGCAGTTTTTTTGGTCTTCATCTTCTTTTCATTTTGGTTCCAAAAAGCTTGAAGATATGTGTTGGTTGGGGAACATCTTCTCACATGCAAGGCTAGCACCTCAAGGGATTCAAAGAGTGATAGGGAAAATATCATAGAGCAAGAATTCACAAAGCTTGGAGCTTTCCACCTTCTTCTCCTCTTGGCCGAAATCAATCAACACTTGGAGCTTCCATTTTGGTTTGATTTTCTTCATCAACAAAGCATTGTAAGTATGATTCCGCCATACTTCAAAGTTAAATATATATTCATTTATTGTATTTCAAATGCTTAATCTTTCCTTGGGACATATTATAGAAACCAACAAGAACAACCTCGAGAATGATACAAGCACTCATCAGGAATGAGGACGAGAAAGCCGGGAATAGCACTCCGGGAATGGAGAACAACCTTGAGAATGAGGACAAGCAACTTCTCGGGAATGAGGAAGAGCAAGTAGGGAATGGCACTCCAGGAATGGAGAACAACCTCGGAATAAGGACGAGCAACTCCTGGGAATGAGGACGAGCAAGCCGGGAATGGCACTCCGGGAATGGAGAAAACTTCGGGAATAAAGCCCAGAGATTGAAACATCTCACACCGAACATGGTTTGGGAATGAAGCATGGGGACAAAGTACCTCGCCATCAACTCATCACAGTTCGGAAATGAATCCCAGAGATCGAAGCATCTCACACCCGATGGGTCGGAATGAAGCCCAGGGTCGACGAACCTCGCCATCAACTCACCTCAGTTCGAGAATGAATCCCAGAGATCGAAGCATCTCACACCTGATGGTTCGGAATGATCTCATAGGTCAAAGTGCCTCAGAGATCGAAGCATCTCATACCCAACACCTCACTCGAAGCACACTCGCAAAAGTAGCGTTACAACAGGTAAGTCCGACGATAGTCGACGAACCAAGTAAGCAAAAATGCATGCATAACTTTGATAGGGTTGTCAGTATCACAAACTGCACAGCCCCATTAAAGTTGGGGTGACTGTAGACACTATATTTTTGCATAAGCCCGATGATGAGCCTCGTATGGATGTACTACCTGAAAAGTTACGGGAAGTACGAAAAACAATGTCGGGAGGAAGGGAAAACCT